>JADBJO010017123.1:18555-31055 GCA_016801955.1 Conus betulinus | reverse complement strand
AGGCAGATGCCATGAAAACAAGCAATTATTAAACAAACAAGTCACAAAACGATGATAAACCTTCTGAAACAATAAAATAATCGATGACACTATCACCTTGTGGTGCCACAAAAGTGAAATTTCCGTCGTCAAATCATTCTCACATGATCCATTTATAATTTCTAAAGAAAAAAAGAAAACATAAGTCTAACAAAGACTTTCCAAAATTGTTAACGACACAATCTTTTGACCGACGTTCAGGTGCGTCATCACAATCACCACCATCATCATCATCATGATCATGAAAACCAAAACAAATAATTTTTCCATTCTCTCCAGTCTTGACTGCTCACGCCCAGTTCTAGCATTCAAATCACCACAAATCATCATATACACATTTTCTTTCTCTATCTCACTATGTCCAAGTAACTCGTCTTCTAACATCGCAATCCCGTCCTTTAAGTTTCGAGTTCATGTATGCAGGGGAACCCTCGGGTGGAACATAACATGCTGTTAAAATCAAATCTTTATCAATGCTTAACAATTCTTTACTCATTTTATCATAACAACATTAGAACAATCCACTCTTATCCTTTCTACATATTTTTCATATTTATATTTATAAGTAAAAGCACGCCACCTGAATTTCGACCTTGATTTGACAGTTTTTTCGGCTGGAGCACTATATTTTAGGAACTGAGGGAAGATATAACTAAAGTCAAAATTATCACTAACAAAGGTTTCCGTTAAACAAACAACATCAAACTTATCTATATATTGTACAAAGGACACATCATTCATTTTTGAGAACAAGTTTTCTACATTGTAGTTCAGGAATTTTATTTCTTGTTCCTGTGGTCGCGCTCTGTCCTATTTCTGGCTGGAGTCGGACCGTAGTCTGCGCTGGCTGTCACTGGCTGTGTTGACACCGCCACCACCACTGAGAAAGGTCCGCATGTTTCCCTGTGATTTTCCACCCCGTGACTCTCTTCGTTCAGTCACAGTTTCACGTGCCTGTCGGGTGTTACCCCCACCTCTCCCATTTCCACCCCCACCAGTAGCATTCCGAGGACCGACCCCACCTCCCCTGTTCCCACCCCCGTTCACAACACGCTGTGTAGTGGATCCAGTCTGTCGTCCGTGTGTGTGTTGCCGACTGGCTGGTGCCCACGGTCACGTGCGGAATCCTCCTGACGACACAACACGTCACCACGGTGATCCCCAGTCCCTTGGTCAGGAGACAAGAGAGACAGAGAGACAGAGAGAGATGCGCACACACTCACACACACACACACACACACACACACACACACACACACACACACACACGCGCGCACGCACGCACGCACGCACGCACGCACGCTCACACATTAACACACACTCAAAAACACCCCCCCCCCACCCCCCCACCCCCCCCCCCCCCACACACACACACACACACAACCCCCCCCCCCAACCTCCCCGCGTCCCCCCCCCCCACCCCACTAAACACAGAAACACATATACTGACCCACTGCCAAAACTTTTTGCCAGAGGTGATCTTGGCGTAGAGATCCATCTCCGTGAAGCCTTGCATCAAGGCACGTGCTTCTAGCGCCACGTCCAGAGGAACGCTGCCAGCATCCACTGCCCTGGTTTTCTCTATGATGTGCCCCCTCTTTGCTTCCGAACAGCAGCAGCATCAGCTTCCTCCACACCTGCATCCACATCAGGCACACACACACACACACACACACACACACACACACACACACACACACACACACAACACACACACACACACACACACACACACACACACACACACACACACACACATACACACACACACACACACACACACACACACACACACACACACACACACACACACACAGAGTGAGAGAGAGAGAGAGAGAGAGAGAGAGAGAGAGAGAGAGAGAGAGAGAGAGAGAGAGAAATAGCGCTAAAACGAGCAAGCGAATGTCCATCTGTACCCCCACCCACACCCCCCCATCCCCGCACACACAGACAACGTATGGTGAGTGTGGGTCACTTTCGACAAAAAAGTGGGGAAAAAAAAAGAGAAATTGGAGGACCCTCCCAAAAATCAAACAAAGAAACAAACAAAGAAAAAACAGGTGTACACACAAAGGGCAAGTACATTGGAACGAAACACCCGCCACCCAGTCAATAAACGGAAAATACAAACAAATTAAAGTTGACAAATGTAAAACAGTCATCAAGCATTAACTAATGAACTCCATCTTTTACAAAAAAAAAATAAAAGAGAAATTGATAGTCATGTTGTTATTGTCAGTGTTGTAGATATTGTTGTTATTGTGATGCTATTATTATCATTACTGTTGTTGTTGTTGTTGTTGTTATTTACAGGGCTATGATACTTTTAGATTCTCTCCTTCCACATGTGCCCCTCCCCCCCCCCCACACACCCCTTTTCTTCCCCCACCCACTACCTCTACCCCTCTGCCTAGTTTTTTTTTCCCCATTTCTTCTCCATTAGTGGGCTTGTGTTATGACTTACGTTTCAAAAATGCAGTCAAATGTTTGTTACAAAACAAACAAATAAAAACAACAACCGATGAACACCAAAACAATGTGTGACAGGAAACTATGGGTGCAGTTGTTTTTCAGCCCTTTACATTCACAACACCTGAACCAGCGTCACAGCCTTCACCGATTCTGCTCAGTGAAGAAATGATCTCAGAGCCAGAACGCTGGGAGTATATAGGCCTTCCATCCCCTTTGAACAAGATCTTTCGAGAAAGTCTATTGTGGTCTGCGTCACAATAGACGACTACACGTGTCTTAAGTGCCTAGGATCTGGCCTTTGTGGGCTGCTCTTCAACGAACATTCTATCCCCTAGGGTCCGACAACCAACTGGGCCGACCGCCATGTAAGGGCTGGATCTGTAGAAGTGCAGAGGAACAGACCCTTCAGACTTTGTACCTAGGGCAAGGTCCAGCATCCCACCTAAAAGATGTTTACCTAAAATCTCAAGTCCACCTCAGCTTATACTCAGTCTCCCAGACCAAACCATCCAGACCAGCCATGGTCAAAGGGAGGCACTCAAGAGCCCCTCAGCCAAGGCGACACCAATTACGATGTGGCTGAAGTCTAATGGCTGTCTCTCCAAAACCAGTCTGCCCAGACCAGCCGTTGGCAAATTGTCTGCTGACTGACCAGCCTCTTCACTGGCATTCCAGCCTACCAGCTAGGTTGCCCCTCACTGCGATTCTATCCCGCGTTTAAGGGGTTAACCACTACAACTCTCTGTGTCTCAAAGGCTGGGCAGAGTCGTACCCTTTATATTCTCCCCCGCTGCAATTCATGGTCCCCCATGAATTATAATCACAAAATCCAGGCACAACAGTCCATTGATCAAGAAAATAGGCATGTGCCACGACGACGACGCACCACATACTTGAACATGACTTACGACAGTCATATGTGAGGCATACACACACAAGTTCTGAGTTCACCCCTCCTATGCTACAATGGGGAGAACCTGGAATTATCCAACAACCATTCATCCAGCCGCCGCCCACTTCCTTTCGTGTGGGGAGGTTTGAATGCGTGTTTCGCCAACCTACAGCAACACAACTCCGACTTAGACAAGTCCACACAGTCATACTGTGTCAGCACGTTGTTGCATGATCTCGTAATGCCTATTAAAAAAAATCTGACTTTTGAGTCACTTAAAGTCAACGACCACACATAGTTTGGCAAACTATGTTACACACACACAAAGTTCATATCATTGTTGACAACAAGGAATCATCAGAATACACAAAAGAAAAAAATGTACATGATTGAAAGAAAAAAAAAAACGTCTTACATTTATAATACAAGTGATAGTCACCAGTCGCACAGCACACTTCAATCAGCCGAAAATTACATGTGTCTGCCTAATTGGCTGAAGGGAAGAGAAATAGTGTTCCACAAAAATACCTTTTTTAAACAGCGCACATTCTGAGTACTGTCTAACTGTAAGTAACATGAGGCATGGAGCATCTTTTGCCATGCCCTAACAGGAATATTACTGATTTACGTTCGTCTCATCCTTGTGGCCATTATCTGACACGTCAGTTTGCAAAGGACAAAAGTGATTGAACTCAATGTGATGAGGGTACGGGATAGATTTTGTTCCCGGGAATCCAAATGGGGTAAATTCAGTGCTGCCTTGCAAACTGATTGTCTGATAACGACCAAAACAGAAAACGCCAAAAGAAAACGCGAATACTATGTTTATAGCCCAGCCGAAAATAAAGAAACTCCCAGCTGCTTTATACACAACAAAGACATACCTAGTACTCTGTTATAGCTCCATCAAGAGCAGCGAACATGGCGCTAATGAACTGAAACCATTTGCACATTTACCATGCCATCGCTCTGCAGCGAGTGCTTTCCTTCATAGTGCAAATCCATCACCTTTCAAACACACAAAAAAATCTACCGCGACATGACCCACATTATGTCCAGCAGAATATCAATAAACAAAGGGACCTAACTCTTATCAAACGATTACACAGTAAACTTCTATCAAGGATAAAAACGATTTGTTTCAACACAGTGCAAAAAAAAAATCTTCCTCACGCATTAAAAGCACAAATAATTAAAACTCGTTTCAGTAAAAAAAAAAGAAAAATTCACCGAAAAAAAAAACTCTTATGATTCATTACAGTCATTACCAGACTAGCAAAGAGCGATCAGCTCCGGACTCTAACGTTTATGTTAGAACGTTCTCACACATTTGGTCTCCCTTGCAGACCTGTGGAGAGAATTCTCGGGGTATGGGGAAAGTGATGAAAAAAAGAAATTTCCTGATTTCTACCCTAGTCTCCTCCTCTTACCCATCCAAACATCCCATGGTTTATGGTGTAAGGGCCAGCCTAGCCACACTTAATTCACCCCTTTTCCCAGAAAGGTTTTTAAAACTTCCTATCACCACCTTGTACCTGGTTCCATATCACCACTTTATCCCACCCCGGAGATCCAAAGTGGACTGTCTATGCCAGTCTTGTACAAAGGCAGCTTTCTGGAATGCTCCCCCGCTTTGTCAAGAGCCATCTTCAATCGCTTTAGCTTGTCTTCCAGCCATTTTTCAAGGCGCTGACTTCCAGACACCTTCACATTCCAACATTAAAACATGGATCATTAAAACTTATTTCAGTCCAAAAAAAATCGACAAAAAACTCCACATAATTCATAGTAGTCATGACTCGTAAGTGACCGGGTACAAAGTTACGCACATCAGTTCTACCAATGAATACATGAACACTGGACCTTATATAGAACACATCTTCTTCAGGTACCAGTATCTGGTATGCGTGTGAACTCGTTTATCCTGTTTGGGGTACTCACACTATGCTCGAGAGTCCAGTCAGTTCACTCGATGAGTGCAGAAATTTGTGGGAAGAGGTTGTGGAAAAAGATAGATGAAAGATATGGCAGACAGAAAGGACAGTAGACGACAGTACAGCAAAGGAGGAGACAGAGTTACTGAGAACGAAAGGAAAAGGGGACGTTACTAGCACAGAACGTCCAGAAGGAGGGGGAACTATTTGTACAAAAGACTCCCCGGCATCCCCACGGGGAAAACAGTGGACACATCTACTACTACAACAACAGCAGTGCCATTGGCAGACTAACAAAGAGCTATTAGCCCGGATTCTTACATTAGAAACGTTCGGACCCCTTTGTTCAGCCTGGCAGACCTGCGGAGAGGCTGCTGCATTGCAGGGGTGGGGTGAGGGCTGTGCGACCTGGCCTTCGGCGTCATGACCACACCTGGCTGAGGGTCCACGAGAACAGGGGCAGGACTGCTGACGTGCGGCGGGCTGCTTGAATGTACCCACGCTCGGCCGAACAATGTGCCACTGCCGATACCTCGTTTCCGCCGGCCTTTCATCGTCTACGGGTTCTGGTGGCTGGGTCTCTTTGGTTCCCATAGGCTTGGGGGCAAGTGGTAGAAAAAATCTTCTGACTTCTGTCCTAGTCACTTTCTTTTCCCCATCCAAACCATCCCTCGGCCTGATGGTGTACGGGCCACCTCCTGCATCTGGCACCTGTGTCACCTCGTACACCCTTTCTCCCCAGAAATCCTGGATTTTACTTCTTCCTCTGTATCTCACTCTTGTGACCACATAGTCTCCGACCCGGAGATCAGAAGCGGGGTTTCCTTTATCATGCCAGCCCTTGCGTACAGAGGCGGCTTTCTGTAGGTGCTCCCCCGCTTTGTCATGAGCCATCTTCAAACGTTCGAGATGACCTCTCAACCACTCTCCGGGGTACTGAGCCTCCCAGTCGGACTTGTCATTGCCTAGGAGGAGATCAATTGGAAGGCGGGGCTCTCGTCCAAACATAAGATAGAATGGGGAGAACCCTGTTGACGAATGCGGTGTACAATTGTACACATGGGTCAGCTCACAAATGTGTTCTGCCCAGCTCCTTTTCTGCTCTGGTGACAATGTTTTCAACAGGTTGTGCATCGTCCTGTTGAACCTTTCACATTGCCCATTGCCTTCTGGGTGATAGGATGTTGTGCGTGATTTGGCCATACCATAGTGTTCGCACAACTGGTTCATGACGGCTGACTCAAAACTGCGGCCTTTGTCCGAGTGGAGCCGCTGCGGCACACCATAGTGCACAATCCAGTGCTTGACCACCGCTTTAGCCACTGTCTCTGCAGTTTGGTCACGGGTGGGGACGGTGACTGTATATTTAGTGAAAACGTCCGTCAGAACCAGAACGTTCTCCCCCTACCGTCAGACGATGGCTCCAAGACAGTGAAGTCCATTGCAACCACTTCCAGAGGTTTTGAGGACAGAAGGTGTCCCATAGGGCAGTGGGCTTTGGTGGCAGGTTTCTTGGCAAGCTGACAACGCTCACAACGTCTACACCACTCCTGGACATCCAGATGCATATGTGGCCAGAATGCCCGCGCACGGAGAGTCTGCAAGGTTCGTTCTGGGCCCTGATGTCCCCACCTGTCATGCGCACACGACAACACTTCCCCTTGCATGGATTCTGGGACAACTATCTGGGTGACCTCGCCCAGTAAAGGATCAACGATCCTCCTGTACAGCAGCCCCCGTCTTGGAGCTCTAGCCGCTTCAACTGACACATTAAAGCCTTAGCCCGTGGATCCATCCTAGAGAGTGTGGCTGGGTCAGGCTTATTTTTGCCCAGAAAGGGGAGAACCGAAACAATGCACGGATCTTTAGTCTGTGCTTCCCTCCACTGCTGTGGATTGACTGAAGGCAGAGCACTTGCCTCACCAGTCTCCCTTTTCTCCTCCGGAATCTGCCGACTGCCCCCCGGGAGAGCTTGTGCAATGTCACGCAACTGCGGGGATGAGGCAGGATGGACAGCCATGTGGCCCGTCCAGGGCCTGGTTATCCCTTGCACACAGGATACTGCCGTCAACTCTTCCTCTTCTCCCCTAGCTTGCTCCACGGGGTCTAGAGAGAGCGCGTCAGCATTGACGTTTTCTCTCCCTGATCGGTATTTGACTGAAAAGTCAAACGAGGCCAGTTCTGCCGCCCACCGTTGCTCGACCGCGCCCAGTTTGGCTGTCTGTAAATGACTCAATGGATTATTATCCGTGAACACTTCCGTGTGGGCTCCCAGCAAATAGTGTCGAAATTTCTCGCACATTGCCCACTTCAGGGCCAGTAACTCGAGCTTCATGCTACTGTACTGTTTCATTGTCCGTTCTCCTGGCCTCAGTGCCCTGCTGGCATATAAGCAATGACCCTTTTCTTCCCATTCTGGTCTTGAGAGAGCACTGCGCCCAGCCCGTCAAGACTGGCGTCCGTCTCCAGGATAAAAAGGAAGGGTGAAATCTGCATAGCCTAACACTGGGGCAGAGGTCAGTGCGTGTATCAGGGCATGAAAGGAGGTGAGGCAGCTAGCGTCCCAATCTTCAGAGACGTCTACTTGTGTACTCTTTCTTTTCCGCCCCCTTTCTCTTTTGAAGATCTTGACTAACAGCTGGTTTAGCGGATTGGCTATCTTTGCAAACCCCTGGACAAAACGCGATAATAGCTGGCAAAACCCAGGAATGATCGCAGGTCACGCAGGGTTTTTGGGATCGGCCAACTTTTTACAGCTCTGATTTTGTCCTCCGAAGTGGCAATTCCCTCACCAGAAACGGTGTATCCCAAGTACTCAACCTTCGTTTGGGCCAGGTGGCACTTCTTGGGATTGAGTTTCAGCCCGACCTCCCGCAGTCTATCAAACACTACTTGTAATCTCTGCAGATGCTCCTCGAAGGATCTGCTATAAATCAGCAGATCATCCAAGTATACGAGAAGGATCTGAAAAGCCAGATCATTCATCGTCATCTGCATGAGCCTTTGGAAGGTGGCTGGCGCGGTGGATAGGCCCATGGGCATACGCTGATACTCAAAAAGGCCAAAAGGCGTGATGAACGCCGTTTTCTCCCCTATCTTTTGGATTCATGGCCACTTGGTGGTAGCCACTAGCCAGATCCAATATGGAGAACACTTTCGCCCCTCCTAACGCATCCAAGGAATCATCAATACGGGGGTAGAGGGTACGCATCTGGGATGGTCTTAGCGTTCAGACGCCTGTAGTCGACGCATAAGCGGATGGATCCATCCTTCTTTCGCACGATGACCACAGGGGATGCATACGGACTGTTACTCCTTTGAATAATCTTTTTGTCCATGAGCATCTGTATGTGGTCCTTAACCTCTTGTAACTGTGTAGGAGGTATTCTGCGAAAGGTGGACGCCACCGGGGCGTCATCCTTCAACTTTATGCTGTGCATCACTCGTTCTGTATAGCCCAAGTCTTCATCATCTTTACAGAAGAGATCAGCATTGGCTATCAGAAGCCTTTCTAGTTGCTGCTTCTGTTCTGTTGTACAGCCTGTTTGCTGTAAGTCAACTGGGCACTCTTGCAAACTGGGTGGAGTGGCACGTGATTCTTTTGCGTGCACATGGATCCTGTTACAGCTAACCTCCACCTCTACCCCCCTTTGTGCAATGTCAGCCTGCACCTCATGGACAGTGCCCAGTACCGTGCCCGGCTTGAGGATGATCCCGTTTCTAGTAATGTTGGCAACTTGCACAAAAACTCTGCTTCCACATACAGAGCTTAATGTATTCCCAACAAGGAGGCCCTGCGGCAGAGCACCAGGAGATGGCTCGATCAACAGCTCTGTGAGTTTTTCTCCTTTCTTGGGATTCCCTATTCCTGTCGCCGTCACGGTGGCGATTGACTGGGGAGGAACAAAGACAGGTTGACCCCTTGCCACTCTAGCTAGGCCACCGATCAATCGGGGGAGGGGCAGGGTACCCGGCGGGAGGGCCTGCAGTACATTCATCCCAGAATGACTGCCTCCTGGTCCCCCTTTGTCGTCCCCGACACACCCACCGCGCTTCACTAAAATGCCCCGCCCACTGACAGTGGTTTCACTAACCTGAACATCCGCCTCAAAATAGACTAGGTAAGGCACCTCCAGCCCGTTTGCTGCCGTTATTCTTATCAGCCCCTGGGCTCCGCACAGCCTGACGTCACTCGTTCCAAACAATTCCTTGAATGACTTTTCTGTCATCAAGGTGACCTGTGACCCTGTGTCTACTAGTGCCACTACCTCCTTCCCATTAATCTTAACGGTCGTTCTGGGTTTGGGCCCTACCAACCTGCCTAGTGAGTCTTTTCCTCCCCGCTCTACAGTTCGACTCTTCACTGTAGAGGATGTCCGTTTCCCTGGTTCTGGGGACAGTTTCGTTTCATGTGGCCCGAGCCTCCACAACGAAAGCAGATGGGTTTTCCATCCTTCCACAAGTGGGGACGGGGTCGACGTGAATATTCCTCCCCCTTTTCTATTTTCGCTGCCACCCGTTCTGCCAGTCGTTCTACCAATTTGGTCAATTCAATCATGCTAGCTTGGGACTCAACAGACGCAGTTGCTGTTGCTGCTTGTGGGGTGGGCTGGCGCATGGAGTCTTCCTGTAACTCCCACTTAATGGCAAATGCTCTTGCGTCTAGGAAGCTGACTGCCCCCTCCATGGCCTTGGCCCTAAGTTGCCTCATTAACAAACCATCCCTCAGCCCAGTAATGAACTGGTCCCGTAAGACCTGTTCGTCCTGGGGCCTCTGACCCTGTGCCCCTTGCCTAGCTGTGAGGTCTTTGAAACGCCTTGTTCAGCCGATTTGCAAAATCCCTCACCCCTTCGCCTGTCTGCTGTTCTAAGCTGTTAAATGTCGCCAACAGCTGCTGTACCGACCTGTTATCCCCATACGTGTCCTGGAGAATGCTCCACAGACTATCTAGTGTCTGAATGTGGTTGGGGGGATAACAGTCAAGGTCGTCCTTGACTGCGTCCGCTAGATGAGACCTCACGAAACGAATTTTTTCACTTTCGTCATCAAGGTTTTGAGTCTTCCATGCAGCTGAACATTTTTCCTTGAACTCCTGGAGTTGCCTTACCCCTCCCCTAAATGTGGGCACAACAACTTCCTCTGCACTACTACTATCTTTTCCTCCTTACATTTTAATCCGTCTAGGTCAGTTGTTAATTTGCCAATCATTTGTTCATTGCTTCCAATTGTTCTACTTCAGTTGCTACTTCAGCCATTTTTAGGGTCTTTCAAATGTGAACAGAACAAATAACAACTTGAATAAACGAATGAGACCAGTTGGTTTTCAGAAATAATGCTTTTTCTTTTTCTCTCAACGAGTCAACTGACTATCCACAGATAGGGAAAGATAAAGAGACACACGGAAAAATGCACTCTCTAACGACCAGTACATTAAATCATGAGAACAACACA
Organism: Conus betulinus; assembly: GCA_016801955.1. Taxonomy (NCBI): domain Eukaryota; kingdom Metazoa; phylum Mollusca; class Gastropoda; order Neogastropoda; family Conidae; genus Conus; species Conus betulinus. The sequence goes on along the minus strand of JADBJO010017123.1, from coordinate 20,266 downwards.
AAGACAGGCCAATTGTCAACAGTCAGTGCCTACAGTCCAACATCTGGCAAAGATCCTGCGCAGGGCGATGTCTCCTTTCCCTTGACCTGTACAGAGAGACACTTCCAACCCGCCCCAAGCAAGTACAAGTCCTTCACCACCAGATCAGGCACTCGACCACTCAGCAGCGCGTCGAGCTGGGCGCGCCTAGTGCAGCAGCTGGCTGTTCTCCGCGTTGTCGCCTGGGGCTGCTCCTTCAACAACAGTAGACCGCGCAGGCCCAGTGTCTAAACAATACAAAAGGATACTGTGAGGAGTCCTTATCGTCGTTGGGGTTCCGCGTCCTGAGGTCGGCATGTTCTATCCTGTCGGCGACGCCATTTGTAAGGGTAGTGTATTGAAGATAAGGAGGGAAGAGGGGTAGGAGATGGGGAAGAGAGCGAGTTGACACATCAACTTCCACACCAACACCAGCTCGTTGGTTTTCCTCTCTCTTTTTATTTTAAATCATGGTTGGACTGAACCAACCATAACCAAACCACCGACCTCAGGACAGTGCGTGCTACACGCTATGGCTCCACGTGTCACCTGTTAGGCCTACACCCCGGCCCAACAATGGCAGTTGTTTTTCAGCCCTTTACATTCACAACACCTGAACCAGCGTCACAGCCTTCACCCGATTCTGCTCAGTGAAGAAATGATCTCAGAGCCAGAACGCTGGGAGTATATAGGCCTTCCATCCCCTTTGAACAAGATCTTTCGAGAAAGTCTATTGTGGTCTGCGTCACAATAGAACGACTACACGTGTCTTAAGTGCCTAGGATCTGGCCTTTGTGGGCTGCTCTTCAACGAACATTCTATCCCCTAGGGTCCGACAACCAACTGGGCCGACCGCCATGTAAGTGGCTGGATCTGTAGAAGTGCAGAGGAACAGACCCTTCAGACTTTGTACCTAGGGCAAGGTCCAGCATCCCACCTAAAAGATGTTTACCTAAAATCTCAAGTCCACCTCAGCTTATACTCAGTCTCCCGACCAAACCATCCAGACCAGCCATGGTCAAAGGGAGGCACTCAAGAGCCCCTCAGCCAAGGCGACACCAATTACGATGTGGCTGAAGTCTAATGGCTGTCTCTCCAAAACCAGTCTGCCCAGACCAGCCGTTGGCAAATTGTCTGCTGACTGACCAGCCTCTTCACTGGCATTCCAGCCTACCAGCTAGGCAAATCTTAAAATAAATGTTAGCGAACCTCAAAATAGTTTTGTGGACAACAAAACGAATCACAAGACAAAACATGACACGTTTCAACCTCTTAGGTCTTCTTCAGTTGAGATACAAAAGAATTAGGACAATGAAAATGAACGAGCAATGATTATCTTCAATCACTTCAATGTCGTCTGTCTGTCTCTCACTCTTCCGGAAGTGATGAAGATAAGTGATTGCTCGTTCATTTTCGTTGTACTAATTGGTTTGAATCTCGTGGCTGAAGAAGACTAAGAGGTTGAAACGAGTCATGTTTGTCTTGTGATTCATTTGTCCACGTTTTTTTTGTACGGTTCACTAATACATTTATTTAAGATCGTTTTATTAAGATAGAGATTAGGATAAAAATTCTTCATTTGCTTTCTTTCTTTCTTACCCTGGAGAGCTTGACATTAAAAAAAGCAGTTATTCATATCTCCATTACCATCTGCTCAAAATAGAATTTGTTCATTTGGTTCCCCTCCCTTCTC
>JADBJO010017123.1:7500-18316 GCA_016801955.1 Conus betulinus | reverse complement strand
AAAAAATACCTTGAGGCATGGAGCATCTTTTGCCATGCCCTAACAGGAATATTACTGATTTACGTTCGTCTCATCCTTGTGGCCATTATCTGACACGTCAGTTTGCAAAGGACAAAAGTGATTGAACTCAATGTGATGAGGGTACGGGATAGATTTTGTTCCCGGGAATCCAAATGGGGTAAATTCAGGGTGCTGCCTTGCAAACTGATTGTCTGATAACGACCAAAACAGAAAACGCCAAAAGAAAACGCGAATACTATGTTTATAGCCCAGCCGAAAATAAAGAAACTCCCAGCTGCTTTATACACAACAAAAGACATACCTAGTACTCTGTTATAGCTCCATCAAGAGCAGCGAACATGGGCGCTAATGAACTGAAACCATTTGCACATTTACCATGCCATCGCTCTGCAGCGAGTGCTTTCCTTCATAGTGCAAATCCATCACCTTTCAAACACACAAAAAAATACCGCGACATGACCCACATTATGTCCAGCAGAATATCAATAAACAAAGGGACCTAACTCTTATCAAACGATTACACAGTAAACTTCTATCAAGGATAAAAAACGATTTGTTTCAACACAGTGCAAAAAAAATCTTCCTCACGCATTAAAAGCACAAATAATTAAAACTCGTTTCAGTAAAAAAAAAAGGAAATCACACCGAAAAAAAAACTCTTATGATTCATTACAGTCATTACCAGACTAGCAAAGAGCGATCAGCTCCGGACTCTAACGTTTATGTTAGAACGTTCTCACACATTTGGTCTCCCTTGCAGACCTGTGGAGAGAATTCTCGGGGTATGGGGAAGTGATGAAAAAGAAATTTCCTGATTTCTACCCTAGTCTCCTCCTCTTACCCATCCAAACCATCCCATGGTTTATGGTGTAAGGGCCAGCCTAGCCACACTTAATTCACCCCTTTCCCAGAAAGGTTTTTAAAACTTCCTATCACCACCTTGTACCTGGTTCCATATCACCACTTTATCTCCACCCCGGAGATCCAAAGTGGACTGTCTATGCCAGTCTTGTACAAAGGCAGCTTTCTGGGAATGCTCCCCCGCTTTGTCAAGAGCCATCTTCAATCGCTTTAGCTTGTCTTCCAGCCATTTTTCAAGGCGCTGACTTCCAGACACCTTCACATTCCAACATTAAAAAACATGGATCATTAAAACTTATTTCAGTCCAAAAAAAATCGACAAAAAACTCCACATAATTCATAGTAGTCATGACTCGTAAGTGACCGGGTACAAAGTTACGCACATCAGTTCTACCAATGAATACATGAACACTGGACCTTATATAGAACACATCTTCTTCAGGTACCAGTATCTGGTAGCGTGTGAACTCGTTTTATCCTGTTGGGGTACTCACACTATGCTCGAGAGTCCAGTCAGTTCACTCGATGAGTGCAGAAATTTGTGGGAAGAGGTTGTGGAAAAAGATAGATGAAAGAGATATGGCAGACAGAAAGGACAGTAGACGACAGTACAGCAAAGGAGGAGACAGAGTTACTGAGAACGAAAGGAAAAGGGGACGTTACTAGCACAGAACGTCCAGAAGGAGGGGGAACTATTTGTACAAAAGACTCCCCGGCATCCCCACGGGGAAACAGTGGACACATCTACTACTACAACAACAGCAGTGCCATTGGCAGACTAACAAAGAGCTATTAGCCCGGATTCTTACATTAGAAACGTTCGGACCCCTTTGTTCAGCCTGGCAGACCTGCGGAGAGGCTGCTGCATTGCAGGGGTGGGGTGAGGGCTGTGCGACCTGGCCTTCGGCGTCATGACCACACCTGGCTGAGGGTCCACGAGAACAGGGGCAGGACTGCTGACGTGCGGCTGCTTGAATGTACCCACGCTCGGCCGAACAATGTGCCACTGCCGATACCTCGTTTCCGCCGGCCTTTCATCGTCTACGGGTTCTGGTGGCTGGGTCTCTTTGGTTCCCATAGGCTTGGGGGCAAGTGGTAGAAAAAATCTTCTGACTTCTGTCCTAGTCACTTTCTTTTCCCCCATCCAAACCATCCCTCGGCCTGATGGTGTACGGGCCACCTCCTGCATCTGGCACCTGTGTCACCTCGTACACCCTTTCTCCCCAGAAATCCTGGATTTTACTTCTTCCTCTGTATCTCACTCTTGTGACCACATAGTCTCCGACGACCCGGAGATCAGAAGCGGGGTTTCCTTTATCATGCCAGCCCTTGCGTACAGAGGCGGCTTTCTGTAGGTGCTCCCCCGCTTTGTCATGAGCCATCTTCAAACGTTCGAGATGACCTCTCAACCACTCTCCGGGGTACTGAGCCTCCCAGTCGGACTTGTCATTGCCTAGGAGGAGATCAATTGGAAGGCGGGGCTCTCGTCCAAACATAAGATAGAATGGGGAGAACCCTGTTGACGAATGCGGTGTACGGTGTACACATTGTACACATGGGTCAGCTCACAAATGTGTTCTGCTGCCCAGCTCCTTTTCTGCTCTGGTGACAATGTTTTCAACAGGTTGTGCATCGTCCTGTTGAACCTTTCACATTGCCCATTGCCTTCTGGGTGATAGGATGTTGTGCGTGATTTGGCCATACCATAGTGTTCGCACAACTGGTTCATGACGGCTGACTCAAAACTGCGGCCTTTGTCCGAGTGGAGCCGCTGCGGCACACCATAGTGCACAATCCAGTGCTTGACCACCGCTTTAGCCACTGTCTCTGCAGTTTGGTCACGGGTGGGGACGGGTGACTGTATATTTAGTGAAAACGTCCGTCAGAACCAGAACGTTCTCCCTACCGTCAGACGATGGCTCCAAGACAGTGAAGTCCATTGCAACCACTTCCAGAGGTTTTGAGGACAGAAGGTGTCCCATAGGGCAGTGGGCTTTGGTGGCAGGTTTCTTGGCAAGCTGACAACGCTCACAACGTCTACACCACTCCTGGACATCCAGATGCATATGTGGCCAGAATGCCCGCGCACGGAGAGTCTGCAAGGTTCGTTCTGGGCCCTGATGTCCCCACCTGTCATGCGCACACGACGACAACACTTCCCCTTGCATGGATTCTGGGACAACTATCTGGGTGACCTCGCCCAGTAAAGGATCAACGATCCTCCTGTACAGCAGCCCGTCTTGGAGCTCTAGCCGCTTCAACTGACACATTAAAGCCTTAGCCCGTGGATCCATCCTAGAGAGTGTGGCTGGGTCAGGCTTATTTTTGCCCAGAAAGGGGAGAACCGAAACAATGCACGGATCTTTAGTCTGTGCTTCCCTCCACTGCTGTGGATTGACTGAAGGCAGAGCACTTGCCTCACCAGTCTCCCTTTTCTCCTCCGGAATCTGCCGACTGCCCCCCGGGAGAGCTTGTGCAATGTCACGCAACTGCGGGGATGAGGCAGGATGGACAGCATGTGGCCCGTCCAGGGCCTGGTTATCCCTTGCACACAGGATACTGCCGTCAACTCTTCCTCTTCTCCCCTAGCTTGCTCCACGGGGTGTCTAGAGAGCGCGTCAGCATTGACGTTTTCTCTCCCTGATCGGTATTTGACTGAAAAGTCAAACGAGGCCAGTTCTGCCGCCCACCGTTGCTCGACCGCGCCCAGTTTGGCTGTCTGTAAATGACTCAATGGATTATTATCCGTGAACACTTCCGTGTGGGCTCCCAGCAAATAGTGTCGAAATTTCTCGCACATTGCCCACTTCAGGGCCAGTAACTCGAGCTTCATGCTACTGTACTGTTTCATTGTCCGTTCTCCTGGCCTCAGTGCCCTGCTGGCATAAGCAATGACCCTTTTCTTCCCATTCTGGTCTTGAGAGAGCACTGCGCCCAGCCCGTCAAGACTGGCGTCCGTCTCCAGGATAAAAGGAAGGGTGAAATCTGCATAGCCTAACACTGGGGCAGAGGTCAGTGCGTGTATCAGGGCATGAAAGGAGGTGAGGCAGCTAGCGTCCCAATCTTCAGAGACGTCTACTTGTGTACTCTTTCTTTTCCGCCCCCTTTCTCTTTTGAAGATCTTGACTAACAGCTGGTTTAGCGGATTGGCTATCTTTGCAAACCCCTGGACAAAACGGCGATAATAGCTGGCAAAACCCAGGAATGATCGCAGGTCACGCAGGGTTTTTGGGATCGGCCAACTTTTTACAGCTCTGATTTTGTCCTCCGAAGTGGCAATTCCCTCACCAGAAACGGTGTATCCCAAGTACTCAACCTTCGTTTGGGCCAGGTGGCACTTCTTGGGATTGAGTTTCAGCCCGACCTCCCGCAGTCTATCAAACACTACTTGTAATCTCTGCAGATGCTCCTCGAAGGATCTGCTATAAATCAGCAGATCATCCAAGTATACGAGAAGGATCTGAAAAGCCATCATCATCGTCATCTGCATGAGCCTTTGGAAGGTGGCTGGCGCGGTGGATAGGCCCATGGCATACGCTGATACTCAAAAAGGCCAAAAGGCGTGATGAACGCCGTTTTCTCCCTATCTTTTGGATTCATGGCCACTTGGTGGTAGCCACTAGCCAGATCCAATATGGAAACACTTTCGCCCCTCCTAACGCATCCAAGGAATCATCAATACGGGGTAGAGGGTACGCATCTGGGATGGTCTTAGCGTTCAGACGCCTGTAGTCGACGCATAAGCGGATGGATCCATCCTTCTTTCGCACGATGACCACAGGGGATGCATACGGACTGTTACTCCTTTGAATAATCTTTTTGTCCATGAGCATCTGTATGTGGTCCTTAACCTCTTGTAACTGTGTAGGAGGTATTCTGCGAAAGGTGGACGCCACCGGGGCGTCATCCTTCAACTTTATGCTGTGCATCACTCGTTCTGTATAGCCCAAGTCTTCATCATCTTTACAGAAGAGATCAGCATTGGCTATCAGAAGCCTTTCTAGTTGCTGCTTCTGTTCTGTTGTACAGCCTGTTTGCTGTAAGTCAACTGGGCACTCTTGCAAACTGGGTGGAGTGGCACGTGATTCTTTTGCGTGCACATGGATCCTGTTACAGCTAACCTCCACCTCTACCCCCCTTTGTGCAATGTCAGCCTGCACCTCATGGACAGTGCCCAGTACCGTGCCCGGCTTGAGGATGATCCCGTTTCTAGTAATGTTGGCAACTTGCACAAAAACTCTGCTTCCACATACAGAGCTTAATGTATTCCCAACAAGGAGGCCCTGCGGCAGAGCACCAGGAGATGGCTCGATCAACAGCTCTGTGAGTTTTTCTCCTTTCTTGGGATTCCCTATTCCTGTCGCCGTCACGGTGGCGATTGACTGGGGAGGAACAAAGACAGGTTGACCCCTTGCCACTCTAGCTAGGCCACCGATCAATCGGGGGAGGGGCAGGGTACCCGGCGGGAGGGCCTGCAGTACATTCATCCCCAGAATGACTGCCTCCTGGTCCCCTTTGTCGTCCCCGACACACCCGCGCTTCACTAAAATGCCCCGCCCACTGACAGTGGTTTCACTAACCTGAACATCCGCCTCAAAATAGACTAGGTAAGGCACCTCCAGCCCGTTTGCTGCCGTTATTCTTATCAGCCCCTGGGCTCCGCACAGCCTGACGTCACTCGTTCCAAACAATTCCTTGAATGACTTTTCTGTCATCAAGGTGACCTGTGACCCTGTGTCTACTAGTGCCACTACCTCCTTCCCATTAATCTTAACGGTCGTTCTGGGTTTGGGCCCTACCAACCTGCCTAGTGAGTCTTTTCCTCCCCGCTCTACAGTTCGACTCTTCACTGTAGAGGATGTCCGTTTCCCTGGTTCTGGGGACAGTTTTCGTTTCATGTGGCCCGAGCCTCCACAACGAAAGCAGATGGGTTTTCCATCCTTCCACAAGTGGGGACGGGGTCGACGTGAATATTCCTCCCCCTTTTCTATTTTCGCTGCCACCCGTTCTGCCAGTCGTTCTACCAATTTGGTCAATTCAATCATGCTAGCTTGGGACTCAACAGACGCAGTTGCTGTTGCTGCTTGTGGGGTGGGCTGGCGCATGGAGTCTTCCTGTAACTCCCACTTAATGGCAAATGCTCTTGCGTCTAGGAAGCTGACTGGCCCCTCCATGGCCTTGGCCCTAAGTTGCCTCATTAACAAACATCCCTCAGCCCAGTAATGAACTGGTCCCGTAAGACCTGTTCGTCCTGGGGCCTCTGACCCTGTGCCCCTTGCCTAGCTGTGAGGTCTTTGAACGCCTTGTTCAGCCGATTTGCAAAATCCCTCACCCCTTCGCCTGTCTGCTGTTCTAAGCTGTTAAATGTCGCCAACAGCTGCTGTACCGACCTGTTATCCCCATACGTGTCCTGGAGAATGCTCCACAGACTATCTAGTGTCTGAATGTGGTTGGGGGGATAACAGTCAAGGTCGTCCTTGACTGCGTCCGCTAGATGAGACCTCACGAAACGAATTTTTTCACTTTCGTCATCAAGGTTTTGAGTCTTCCATGCAGCTGAACATTTTTCCTTGAACTCCTGGAGTTGCCTTACCCCTCCCCTAAATGTGGGCACAACAACTTCCCTCTGCACTACTACTATCTTTTCCTCCTTACATTTTAATCCGTCTAGGTCAGTTGTTAATTTGCCAATCATTTGTTTCATTGCTTCCAATTGTTCTACTTCAGTTGCTACTTCAGCCATTTTTAGGGTCTTTCAAATGTGAACAGAACAAATAACAACTTGAATAAACGAATGAGACCAGTTGGTTTTCAGAAATAATGCTTTTTCTTTTTCTCTCAACGAGTCAACTGACTATCCACAGATAGGGAAAGATAAAGAGACACACGGAAAAATGCACTCTCTAACGACCAGTACATTAAATCATGAGAACAACACAAAGACAGGCCAATTGTCAACAGTCAGTGCCTACAGTCCAACACATCTGGCAAAGATCCTGCGCAGGGCGATGTCTCCTTTCCCTTGACCTGTAAGAGAGACACTTCCAACCCGCCCCAAGCAAGTACAAGTCCTTCACCACCAGATCAGGCACTCGACCACTCAGCAGCGCGTCGAGCTGGGCGCGCCTAGTGCAGCAGCTGGCTGTTCTCCGCGTTGTCGCCTGGGGCTGCTCCTTCAACAACAGTAGACCGCGCAGGCCCAGTGTCTAAACAATACAAAAGGATACCTGTGAGGAGTCCTTATCGTCGTTGGGGTTCCCGCGTCCTGAGGTCGGCATGTTCTATCCTGTCGGCGACGCCATTTGTAAGGGTAGTGTATTGAAGATAAGGAGGGAAGAGGGGTAGGAGATGGGGAAGAGAGCGAGTTGACACATCAACTTCCACACCAACACCAGCTCGTTGGTTTCCTCTCTCTTTTTATTTTAAATCATGGTTGGACTGAACCAACCATAACCAAACCACCGACCTCAGGACAGTGCGTGCTACACGCTATGGCTCCACGTGTCACCTGTTAGGCCTACACCCCGGCCCAACAATGGCAGTTGTTTTTCAGCCCTTTACATTCACAACACCTGAACCAGCGTCACAGCCTTCACCCGATTCTGCTCAGTGAAGAAAGATCTCAGAGCCAGAACGCTGGGAGTATATAGCCTTCCATCCCCTTTGAACAAGATCTTTCGAGAAAGTCTATTGTGGTCTGCGTCACAATAGAACGACTACACGTGTCTTAAGTGCCTAGGATCTGGCCTTTGTGGGCTGCTCTTCAACGAACATTCTATCCCCTAGGGTCCGACAACCAACTGGGCCGACCGCCATGTAAGTGGCTGGATCTGTAGAAGTGCAGAGGAACAGACCCTTCAGACTTTGTACCTAGGGCAGGGCAAGGTCCAGCATCCCACCTAAAAGATGTTTACCTAAAATCTCAAGTCCACCTCAGCTTATACTCAGTCTCCCCAGGACCCAAACATCCAGACCAGCCATGGTCAAAGGGAGGCACTCAAGAGCCCCTCAGCCAAGGCGACACCAATTACGATGTGGCTGAAGTCTAATGGCTGTCTCTCCAAAACCAGTCTGCCCAGACCAGCCGTTGGCAAATTGTCTGCTGACTGACCAGCCTCTTCACTGGCATTCCAGCCTACCAGCTAGGTTGCCCCTCACTGCGATTCTATCCCGCGTTTAAGGGGTTAACCACTACAACTCTCTGTCTCAAAGGCTGGGCAGAGTCGTACCCTTTACATATTCTCCCCCGCTGCAATTCATGGTCCCCATGAATTATAATCACAAAATCCAGGCACAACAGTCCATTGATCAAGAAAATAGGCATGTGCCACGACGACGCACCACATACTTGAACATGACTTACGACAGTCATATGTGAGGCATACACACACAAGTTCTGAGTTCACCCCTCCTATGCTACAATGGGGAGAACCTGGAATTATCCAACAACCATTCCAGCCGCCGCCCCCACTTCCTTTCGTGTGGGGAGGTTTGAATGCGTGTTTCGCCAACCTACAGCAACACAACTCCGACTTAGACAAGTCCACACAGTCATACTGTGTCAGCACGTTGTTGCATGATCTCGTAATGCCTATTAAAAAAAAAATCTGACTTTTGAGTCACTTAAAGTCAACGACCACATAGTTTGGCAAAATGTTACACACACACAAAGTTCATATCATTGTTGACAACAAGGAATCATCAGAATACACAAAAGAAAAAAATGTACATGATTGAAAGAAAAAAAAACGTCTTACATTTATAATACAAGTGATAGTCACCAGTCGCACAGCACACTTCAATCAGCCGAAAAAATACATGTGTCTGCCTAATTGGCTGAAGGGAAGAGAAATAGTGTTCCAAAAAATAATACCTTTTTTAAACAGCGCACATTCTGAGTACTGTCTAACTGTAAGTACATGAGGCATGGAGCATCTTTTGCCATGCCCTAACAGGAATATTACTGATTTACGTTCGTCTCATCCTTGTGGCCATTATCTGACACGTCAGTTTGCAAAGGACAAAAGTGATTGAACTCAATGTGATGAGGGTACGGGATAGATTTTGTTCCCGGGAATCCAAATGGGGTAAATTCAGGGTGCTGCCTTGCAAACTGATTGTCTGATAACGACCAAAACAGAAAACGCCAAAAGAAAACGCGAATACTATGTTTATAGCCCCAGCCGAAAATAAAGAAACTCCCAGCTGCTTTATACACAACAAAAGACATACCTAGTACTCTGTTATAGCTCCATCAAGAGCAGCGAACATGGCGCTAATGAACTGAAACCATTTGCACATTTACCATGCCATCGCTCTGCAGCGAGTGCTTTCCTTCATAGTGCAAATCCATCACCTTTCAAACACACAAAAATCTACCGCGACATGACCCACATTATGTCCAGCAGAATATCAATAAACAAAGGGACCTAACTCTTATCAAACGATTACACAGTAAACTTCTATCAAGGATAAAAACGATTTGTTTCAACACAGTGCAAAAAAAATCTTCCTCACGCATTAAAAAGCACAAATAATTAAAACTCGTTTCAGTAAAAAAAAAAAAGAAATTCACCGAAAAAAAAAAACTCTTATGATTCATTACAGTCATTACCAGACTAGCAAAGAGCGATCAGCTCCGGACTCTAACGTTTATGTTAGAACGTTCTCACACATTTGGTCTCCCTTGCAGACCTGTGGAGAGATTTCTCGGGGTATGGGGAAGTGATGAAAAAGAAATTTCCTGATTTCTACCCTAGTCTCCTCCTCTTACCCATCCAAACCATCCCATGGTTTATGGTGTAAGGGCCAGCCTAGCCACACTTAATTCACCCCTTTTCCCAGAAAGGTTTTTAAACCTTCCTATCACCACCTTGTACCTGGTTCCATATCACCACTTTATCTCCACCCCGGAGATCCAAAGTGGACTGTCTATGCCAGTCTTGTACAAAGGCAGCTTTCTGGGAATGCTCCCCCGCTTTGTCAAGAGCCATCTTCAATCGCTTTAGCTTGTCTTCCAGCCATTTTTCAAGGCGCTGACTTCCAGACACCTTCACATTCCAACATTAAAACATGGATCATTAAAACTTATTTCAGTCCAAAAAAAATCGACAAAAAACTCCACATAATTCATAGTAGTCATGACTCGTAAGTGACCGGGTACAAAGTTACGCACATCAGTTCTACCAATGAATACATGAACACTGGACCTTATATAGAACACATCTTCTTCAGGTACCAGTATCTGGTAGCGTGTGAACTCGTTTTATCCTGTTGGGGTACTCACACTATGCTCGAGAGTCCAGTCAGTTCACTCGATGAGTGCAGAAATTTGTGGGAAGAGGTTGTGGAAAAAGATAGATGAAAGATATGGCAGACAGAAAGGACAGTAGACGACAGTACAGCAAAGGAGGAGACAGAGTTACTGAGAACGAAAGGAAAAGGGGACGTTACTAGCACAGAACGTCCAGAAGGAGGGGAACTATTTGTACAAAAGACTCCCCGCATCCCCACGGGGGGAAACAGTGGACACATCTACTACTACAACAACAGCAGTGCCATTGGCAGACTAACAAAGAGCTATTAGCCCGGATTCTTACATTAGAAACGTTCGGACCCCTTTGTTCAGCCTGGCAGACCTGCGGAGAGGCTGCTGCATTGCAGGGGTGGGGTGAGGGCTGTGCGACCTGGCCTTCGGCGTCATGACCACACCTGGCTGAGGGTCCACGAAACAGGGGCAGGACTGCTGACGTGCGGCTGCTTGAATGTACCCACGCTCGGCCGAACAATGTGCCACTGCCGATACCTCGTTTCCGCCGGCCTTTCATCGTCTACGGGTTCTGGTGGCTGGGTCTCTTTGGTTCCCATAGGCTTGGGGGCAAGTGGTAGAAAAAATCTTCTGACTTCTGTCCTAGTCACTTTCTTTTCCCCATCC
>JADBJO010017123.1:0-2500 GCA_016801955.1 Conus betulinus | reverse complement strand
GCTGACGGGTCTTGCCCTGGCCCCGCGTGCCCACCACCACCAGGTCGGCGTTCTCCTCCTTGGAGATCCGCACAATCACCGGGCCTGGCTTGCCCACCCCGACCCGGAACACGCCTTCAATCTGAAAAGACACACAACAACAACAACAACGACAACAACACACCAACACCCCCCCCCCCCCCCCCCCCCCCCCACTCCCCAACAAAAGCACTCTCCTGGGAGAGGGCCAAGGTCGATGGGATGCTGGATCTGATTTTTGATCCGGATCTCCGTGAAAAATATAATGACGGAGTCCCCCCCCCCCCCCCCCCCATCCTCTCCGAACCACCCTGCCTCCCGCCCACCTTCTCTGCCCGCCCAATTCTGTTGTTGTCAAGGACTAGTGAGCGTAGAGGTGAGTTGAACATGGTAGCGGCCAGAGGTCTTAGAGGACACAGTGTCCCAGACCCATCTGTGTAGCTCTGGTGGCAGGATGCCTGGTCGTTGGCAGGAGTCTGGGGCTTGGTTCCGGACGGGAGGGGGGAGGGGGAGGGGTTGTCCTGTCTTGTTCTCAGCTTTTCGTCTTAGACTGCAGTCTGGGTCCTCTTCTTTCTTTCTTGTTGAACCAGTGTCCAGCAGCACTTGGTTCTGTGTGAACCGGTGTCCAGCAGCACTTGGTTCTGTGTGAACCGGTGTCCAGCACTTGGTTCTATGTGAACCGGTGTCCAAGCAGCACTTGGTTCTGTGTGAACCAGTGTCCAGCAGCACTTGGTTCTGTGTGAACCAGTGTCCAGCACTTGGTTCTGTGTGAACGGTGTCCAGCACTTGGTTCTGTGTGAACTGGTGTCCAGCAGCACTTGGTTCTGTGTGAACCGGTGTCCAGCAGCACTTGGTTCTGTGTGAACCGGTGTCCAGCACTTGGTTCTGTGTGAACTGGTGTCCAGCACTTGGTTCTGTGTGAACTGGTGTCCAGCACTTGGTTCTGTGTGAGCTGGTGTCCAGCACTTGGTTCTGGTTCCGTGTGAACTGTGTCCAGGACTTAATTCCGTGTGAACCGGTGTCCAGCACTTGGTTCTATGTGAACCGGTGTCCAGCACTTGGTTCTGTGTGAAGTGGTGTCCAGCACTTGGTTCTGTGTGAACCGGTGTCCAGCAGCACTTGGCTCTGTGTGAACCGGTGTCCAGCACTTGGTTCTGTGTGAAGTGGTGTCAAGCACTTGGTTCTGGTTCCCTGTGAACTGGTGTTCATTTTGTGGTGTTCGTCGGCCGACTTTGGGCATCAGTCTTCTTCGCCTCTTTACCCTAATGGAAACCTGTCTTCAGGACCACCAGCGGCCTTCTTCATGCTCGGGTGGCGATGGTCCTGTGCCGCGTGAGGCCGCCTCCAAGAGGGAGCAGGACGGACGTCGCTGGAGCGCTGCACGAGTCCCTTCCATGGTCCTCTCTGACTACGGCCGCGAGGGCAATTTTTTTTCAGCCTAACTCCGAGGGGCATGCCCCATCACACCGACCCGAAGACAGACATGGTTCGCCAGGCCATGATTATCGCAGTCAGGCAGCACTCCATCGCTGACTGTCTCACAGCTCTAAGAGCCCCCCCCCCCCCCCCCCCCCCCCCCCCCCCCCCACCGGGCGACACAGACTAGACCCGCCGTCACCCATAGTGGCTGGAAGGTTGACGGCGCCGCCTGACGTTGACCTCTCACCTCAACGACGTTCTAGAGGATCAGCCAGCTCTCCCCTCGGGCATTTTCTGTCATGTTACCTCACAGTGTGTGTGTGTGTGTGTGTGTGTGTGTGTGTGTGTGTGTGTGTGTGTGTGTGTGTAGCCCTGACAGATTTAAAGAGTATTTCTTTTTCCTTAGCTTGAACTATTTTTCTTTTAGAAGATAGCAAACGAGCAGGGTAAATTTTGTCCCCCACGATGAAATAAGTACAGGCCCATAACTCCAAAGAGAGTGTTGCCTATGACACCAAAAAGCCTAGCAGAAAAGACAACACAAAGCATACAGAACAAACAAGAAAACACCACCCCACCCCCACGAAGAAAATGTTCCTAGTACCCTATACCTGACACATCTACACAGCAACAACTGGTGAAATATACAAATCCAAATTAATATATATTCACGACTGGCACAGCCTTTTCAATTTGAGTATAGGCAAACTCATGGATGAACAGTAACAAATACAGGTAATGTCAATTTTTGACTGTATGAAAGGAAATCTGTAATGAAGTAGGGAACAGTAAACATTAAATACAAACAAGTTGGGTACCTCTTGCTCCCCACAGTGAAAGAATTACAGGCCCATAACTCCACACGAATGCTGCTTATGACACCGATTCGTCTAACAAGTAACAAACACAGAGTACACAGAACAAACAAGGAGACATAACTCCGAAAGATGTTCCAAGTTTGTCTATGTACCCTATGCCTGACACATATACACAGCAACAACAACTCTAGAACCACCGATAAAAGTAATAGAATTGTTCGTTTCCTGTACCAGACCTCGTACTC
>JADBJO010017122.1:25000-35000 GCA_016801955.1 Conus betulinus | reverse complement strand
AGTGTACCACTTAATTCATTTTTTGCATTTACGTGGTTCTTATGTCGATTTTTGTTGGGTTCCATCTCACTGTGGATTACCTGCGAATGAAAGGGAAGACAAATTAGCCAAAAAGGCTGCTATCACTGAAACTGATTTAACAAAGATATACATTCCTTTATCCTTACATGAGAGTTATAGTCTTTCAAAAGAAGAAGCAGCCTGGAACTCTATTTCAAAGAAGGGAAAAGGCACCAAAAACAAAAAAGGGATATTATTTAACAAGATATCAGACAATAAAACAGGTATCAAGAATCTCTACCAAGAGAGGATTTTAAAAGTTTGATTTTTAGATTGAGGCTTAATGCTTTTAAAACCAATTCTGTAAACATGTGACTTGTATTTGTGGCCAGCAAATCACTCCGTTCCATCTTCTTTTTTATGCAATAGAATGAAACCCTAATTACCTGCTTGGTTGTTGAACACTGAACTGTCAGTCTTTGAAGACGTCATCTCTAACGAATCGAACATTTTTTAAGTTGTTCAAGGACTGATCAAGAGCCCAATTGGACATTTACTTTAACGTCTATGTTATTTTCTTAATCTTGGTGTTAGTTGCTTATTTAGTGTTTCTTTTAAAGTTTTGGATTCAGTTATGTGGTGGTTTTTTTTTTCTTTTTTTTTAAAATCTAGGCCTAATTGCATTATACATACCTACGTACGCCCTAAAATCAACGCCAACCGTTTGCATGCATACACCCAAAAAGATCACACACACACACACACACACACACACACACACACACACACACACACACACACACATAACACTTACATACTGTCTAATATCACTGTTAGGTGGATAGACGTTAAATTAAAGAACGAACACACACACACACACACACACACACACACACACACACACACACACACACACACACAATCAGAGAGACAGAGACAGAGTCAAAGACAGACTCAGATAAAGAGAAAGCGAGATGTTTCATCCTACCAGCCCAGTTGCCCATTGTACTCACAGGTCACCTGTTCGTGTGTCGGAAACACCTGTGCCTACAACTCGCCCACGTTTTAGCTGCATAGAAAAGGAGAGCGCTTTGTTACTGCTAAACATTTCATACTTTACAGATTGCAAAATGGTCAGATGAATACGCTCTATGATCTGGTCTTTGAGTTCCTTTTTTTCATCTTGCCATTTTCTTCTCACAATGGTTTGTATTCTAAGTGGATAAGTGAATTGTTTATTAAATGTAGATAAAGTGTTCTGATTGACCAATCTGTTTTCAAGAAAGTTCAATGTGATTTTGCTAAAGGTAAGTAGATAATGAAGTATATCTGAGTTGACGTAAATTAAAACATAATTCTGTTACTCGGCGTACATTTTACATATATTGTTCTGTTATTTCTTCTGTATCTAAATTGCTTGTGACCAGTTTCATACACATTTTATTACGTCTCCGAGTTTAAGCTTCCTCTCAACAACCATGTCTATAGCTCACTGCGTTTCTTATATAAAATCTGCCAGTACAAATCTGTATGTCCACTACAACGTCCACGTTCTTCAAACGAAGTGAGAACAATCAGATGCCTTTTCTCTTCTTTCTTGCCTGTTCAGACATGGCACGAGCACACACGTACATATTCTATCGCACCATGGAGCTTTGATTAGCATCACAGGCAGCGAGCTGGGTTGTGGCTCTAGGCACCTTCAGAGGCATTTATTTGTGAGAATCAAGGTCCTGGTGATAGCCTAATGATTCGTCTCTGGGAGAAGCTCCGGACAAGCACCGCAGGTGTCTGTCCCTTCCAGGCCTGTTTAACGCTGGAAGATATCATTGAACGAAGCGTCTAGCCTAGCCCTAGCATTTTACTCTCAGAGCAGAATTGAACTCGATATCTTCATAACCGTCATCTTCGTCGTCGTTAACTGTCATACAAAGCTTGTCATTCCCTGACCCTGTTCTTGTGGTTACCTCAGTTTCCGTTTCATTTCGTATGAATGTCCCGTTGAAGTTTGTGTGCCTCCTTGGTTTAATTACGTTTCTAGTTACTGCCTATTGAGCAGATACAAGTTCCATATGCATGCAAAGAGCAAAACCTTACCCCCTTTTTGATTGCTATCTTTTTCAGCCTTTCTATTTCTGCATCATGTATGACGTCATAGAACACCGATGCGTAGGGTGACGTAGACAGGATCTCCTCTCGGAAACGTCGATAGGGAATGAAGGGGTCACTTTTGTATCGACACACGTGGTGAGGACGTATGACAGTCTGTAGACAGATGGTCAGTCATGTCTTAAAGGACACACACACACACACACACACACACACACACACACACACACACGAGTGTGTGTGTGTGTGTGTGTGTGTGTGTGTGTGTGTGTGTGTGTGTGTGTGTGTGTGTGCGTGTGCGTGCGTTCATGCGTGTGTGTGTGTGTGTGTGTGTGTGTGTGTGTGTGTGTGTGTGTGTGTGTGTGTGTGTGTCTCTGTGTGTGTGTGCGTGCGTGCGTGCGTGCGTGTGTGTGTGTGTGTGTGTGTGTGTGTGTGTGTGTGTGTGTGTGTGTGTGTGTGTGTGTGTGTGTGTGTGTGTGTGTGTGTGAAAGAGAGAGAGAGAGAGAGAGAGAGAGAGAGAGAGAGAGAGAGAGAGTATGTGTAAAAATTCAAAGATTCACACACACACACACACACACACACACACACACACACACACACACACACACGCGCACGCACACACACACACTCTCTCTCTCTCTCTCTCTCTCTCTCTCTCTCTCTCTCTCTCTCTCTCTCTCTCTCTCTCTCTGCCTCTGTCCCTCTCTCGCTTTCTCTCTCTCTCTTACTCACATATAAATACACAGGTCTGACTCCTGCAATCTGAACTTTTTTTGTAGTGAATATTGAAGACATTTGGTTCTAGTACAGCGTTTTCAGCTGGATTTAAAGAAAAGTTCACAAACAAACAAACAAACAAACAAATGAACAAACAAATGTTTCCAATATTTATCTCCATTCCTCTTGCAACGTTTAAAAAAAAAAAAGAAGAAGAAGAAGAAAAAGAAAGAAAAAAAAAACCTACCACACGATGATCTTTCTCCCGGAACACAGAGCGGAGAAGTTCGCATCTGAAGTTCTGATCTTGATGCCATAATCTTCCAGGAGTTTCGTGGAGTTGTCGGCTTCCAGTTCCCTGCCCAGCTCTTCGGCTTCTGCATTGTCAGTCACTGTGCCCCGTGTCATTTCCCAGCGGAAATGTTAGGGAAGAAAAAGGAATGATGAGTATGGGAGTCATCATAATGAGGAATGTTTATCCTTAGTTTGGCGGGTCTCATGAAACAAGAAACCTGTCACACTGGAATGTATCCTAAGAATGCAAGTGTTGGATAGTATGTCGGTGTTGAATAGTGTGTGTGAGTCAGTGTCGAATAGCATGTTAGTAAGTGTTGAATAGTGTGTCAGACAGTGTTGAATAGTGTGTGTCAGTCAGTGTTGAAAAGTGTGTCAGTCAGTGTTGAATAGTATGTCAGTCAGTGTTGAATAGTATGTCAGTCAGTGTTGAATAGTATGTTAGTGTTGAACAGTGTGTGTCAGTCAGTGTTGAAAAGTGTGTCAGTCAGTGTTGAAAAGTGTGTGTCAGTCAGTGTTGAATAGTGTGTGTCAGTCAGTGTTGAATAGTGTGTGTCAGTCAGTGTTGAATAGTGTGTGTCAGTCAGTGTTAAATAGTATGTCAGTCAGTGTTGAATAGTGTGTGACAGCTAGTGTTGAATAGTGTGTGTCAGTTAGTGTTGAATAGTGTGTGTCAGTCAGTGTTGAATAGTGTGTGTCAGTCAGTGTGGAATAGTGTGTGTCAGTCAGTGTTGAAAAGTGTGTGTCAGTCAGTGTTGAATAGTATGTCAGTCAGTGTTGAATAGTATGTCAGTCAGTGTTGAATAGTATGTTAGTGTTGAACAGTGTGTGTCAGTCAGTGTTGAAAAGTGTGTCAGTCAGTGTTGAAAAGTGTGTGTCAGTCAGTGTTGAATAGTGTGTGTGTCAGTCAGTGTTGAATAGTGTGTGTCAGTCAGTGTTGAATAGTATGTCAGTCAGTGTTTGAATAGTATGTCAGTCAGTGTTGAATAGTGTGTCAGACAGTGTTGAATAGTGTGTCAGTCAGTGTTGAATAGTGTGTGTCAGTCAGCGTTGAATAGTGTGTCAGACAGTGTTGAATAGTGTGTGTCAGTCAGTGTTGAATAGTGTGTCAGACAGTGTTGAATAGTGTGTCAGTCAGTGTGGAATAGTGTGTGTCAGTCAGTGTTGAATAGTGTGTGTCAGTCAGTGTTGAATAGTGTGTGTCAGTCAGTGTTGAATAGTGTGTCAGTCAGTGTGGAATAGTGTGTGTCAGTCAGTGTTGAATAGTGTGTGTCAGTCAGTGTTGAATAGTGTGTGTCAGTCAGTGTTGAATAGTGTGTGTCAGTCAGTGTTGAATAGTGTGTCAGACAGTGTTGAATAGTGTGTGTGTCAGTCAGTGTTGAATAGTGTGTCAGTCAGTGTTGAATAGTGTGTGTCAGTCAGTGTTGAATAGTGTGTCAGTCAGTGTTGAATAGTGTGTGTCAGTCAGTGTTGAAAAGTGTGTCAGTCAGTGTTGAATAGTGTGTGTCAGTCAGTGTTGAATAGTGTGTGTCAGACAGTGTTGAATAGTATGTCAGTCAGTGTTGAATAGTGTGTGTCAGTCAGCGTTGAATAGTGTGTCAGACAGTGTTGAATAGTACGTCAGTCAGTGTTGAATAGTACGTCAGTCAGTGTTGAATAGTACGTAAGTCAGTGTTGAATAGTATGTTCAGTCAGTGTTTAATAGTGTGTGTGTCAGTCAGTGTCAAATAGTGTGTGTCAGTCAGTGTTGAATAGTACGTCAGTCAGTGTTGAATAGTACGTCAGTCAGTGCAAGACAGTACGTCTTTCAAATACGAATCAGTGCAGGACCACATCCGGAGAAGTCTGAAAGTGCTTTACATGGTGCAAATGATGTTCAAATCTTCTCTATTAGAAAGAGGTATGATGTAGCATTTAAAACAACAAGGACAGTGAGAATGGTGAGTATGATGAGAAGAAAGAGAAGACAAGGAGGAGGAGAAGAGGAAGGAGGAGGAGGAGGAGGACGACGACGACGACGATGACGACGAGAAGGGGGAGGGGAGGGGGGAGAAGGGGACGGGCGTTAAGAATACCAGCCTTCATCCGCTCGAACCAAATGAACGTGCATAAGTACAGCGACTCACGATTATTCCCTATCCATGATGCCTGTATCATCTTAAGAACGGAGACAACTTCACAGAATACACAGACGACCATGTCTGTGATTATTCCCTATCCACGATGCCTGAATTATCTGCACGACGGACAGAACTTAACACGATACACAGGCGAACAAGTCCAGATAACGGAGGTCTTTCTGTGCCAGTTATCAAATCGTCGTAATGCATGCAGATCTTCTATTCTATACGACTAGATAACTGGAAAGCAATGCAAATCGAAGAGCGTAGACTTATATTTTTCGTTATAGTGACAAAACCACTGGCCTAAGCTGCGTGATTTATCTTATCTCCCTAAAAGACAAATCATTTCAAATGGGGATTGTTGTCTCGCCAACTGTGCTGCCGCCAACAGTGGCTTACAACCTGTTCGAAAATAGTTTGCAGTTGACATGTTTTCCATTTAGTGAGTCATTTTAACCGCTTGCAGTGGAACTTCTATCCCTACCCAACAAAACATCAACAACAAATTTCAACAGGTGTTACAGTGCTTGCAACAGACAGAAGTAATAGCATAAAATCGTTGAACGGGAATTTCAGATTAAGTTGTGGTACCCTTCATACAGCGTGTGATACACCCATCGCCTGTCTCTCTGGCGGACGATAACCCAGTCCGACGTGTGCCCACTGCTAAGAGCACTGATGTTTTCAATGTGCCTTTTCAACTTGTCCACAGGCTTTGTCATGGACAGCTGAAGCTGCGCCCAAAAAGTCAGCATTGTTAATCTAGTAGAACTGTCCAGCACCATAACTCCAAAGGATGTTCCGGAGCTTCAACTGCGTTTACACCTTGACATCTGAACTCACTCAGGGTGGCAACATCTATGTCGAAATGGCTAAGCTTTGTAGCAAGGACAGCTGTAAGTTTGTCGGGTCTGTCGCCTCTGTCCAGCAACGTCCCAAATGCCAGCGCCATCTCTCATTCATCTCTTCTTGGTTATGTTTTGACCGCAGTGGATGCTACCTGCGAGGTGTTTCGTACTGAAGGTTTTGTTAAGGACTCTCTCTCTCTCTCTCTCTCTCTCTCTCTCTCTCTCTCTCTCTCTCTCTCTCTCTCTCTCTCTCTCTCTCTCAATGGTGGAGTGGTACTGCCCGTAAGAGGACTGATTGTCAGTGTGACAAGATTGAGCACGGCATCCACATCTGCGTCCAGTGTGCTTGTATCACCACGCAGCCGCATACATGCTAAGCCGTGGCGAAAAATCTCCCAGCAGCGTCCTCTGCCTGTTCCTACCGACAACCTTCCAGCCAAGCAAGACTTGCAGACGAAGCTTTACAGGTGTTTCCCTTGATTCGGATGAACCTGTTTCCTGACAGCACAGGGACTTTTTTTCAAGTGACGAGGAACTGTGCAATCCGCTACCCGTCATCTTGCTTTCTGATGATTGAATTTCCACGAGTGCAGAAACTCACACCTGAGAGATCCGAGGATCCGTCATCTTCATTCTCTGCAGAGTGGTAAGTAGTACTGTGTAATCTACACACAAAAAAAATGGGCAAGTTTGGAATATCGCTTTTAGCGGACATCTTGTTTGTTCTGTGTGCTTTGAGTTGGCATTTGTACCATGCGATTGGTGTCGCAAGCCGCATTCGTTTGGAGAAACGGTCATGCTACTCTCTTATGATGGGAGGAAGAGTCACTCTACATGCTCCGTTATTTACTCTTCACTGCCCCTGTCTCATTCAAGATTTCGTTTTGATCTGCACAAAAGGTCGTCTGTGATCAAAGTTATCCTGAGCTCGAACACATTAGGGGGTGGAAAGTTTGAACTCAGAGTTTCATTCTCCCAGATCAAGTGCGGTACTAGTCCTGTCAAAGTCCCAAGTACCATGGAATCACTATGACGGGTCCATCTGGTTCCTAACAAACCAGTAGACGTGCTGCTGCCCGTGCGATGTCATGTCATATCATGTCATTTGGCGGAAACAAAAAGTATGCAAAGCACTTTCTTCGTAAACTAATGTAGCTTGAAACAAACAGAGAAGGCCTCTGAACAATCTTTTAAAATACGCTACGCTTCTCTCAGGTTTTGTCCTCTCTCTCTCTCTCTCTCTCTCTCTCTCTCTCTCTCTCTCTCTCTCTCTCTCTCTCTGGTCGACTTTCTGACTTGTTATGTGTTAAACGAAAGCGGAGTCACACTACATGAAAACGATTTCCTTTTTCCCCCAGCAATACTGTCCTCAATCAGGAAATAGGATAACTCACATTCAGGATGATTGCACTGTTCGTACAACTTCCGTGCCGTGTCGCTGTCGTTCATCTGAAAATGGCCAGCGTCTACTATAAACCATTGAATATGAGCATGGAGTGACAGCAGACATAGACCTGTAATGATATTTTATAAGATAACCATTCAACGATAACATGAATGTTTCAAAACCGTTTTTAATTCAATACATACCATGGATCTGCAGGAGCGTAGTACTGAGACTGAAGAATATTCACGAAGACATGGGTCTCACAGGTTATTGTCTCTGAGTTTGTTTGTTTGTTTTTTTAACTCTTTTTTGTAACCATGGTTGTTCCTAGGAAACCGTGTTCCATGCTTGCTACTCATTTAGTTTGTGGTCATGTAAAAACAAAAACAAACAAAAAAAAAACTCACACACACACACACACACACACACACACACACACACACACACACACCAAAAAACGAAACGAAACTAAACGAAACAAAGCAAGCCAAACACATTAACTGATGCAGACAGGCTTAAGTCGGGCGTGCCCAAAGATTCATCCTCCCAAAATTTCACGGTCTTTATTTTTTTTACTCCCTAAATCCCACAGGGTCTGTATTGGTGGCTTGGTGGGTGGCACACTGTGCTCAGTGACACTGGTTTCCGACTCAACACTTGCGCCGTCAGTGGAGGGCTTGGTGGGTGGCCCACTGTTGTATGTTGAATTGAAACAGGCACCACGAACGCCACAGAAACGATTTGCCAGCCATACAGGCGCTCCCATAATTGGATGATGGATTACACCATGATTTTCATGATGGATTACACTATGATTCCCCATGATGGATGATGGCTTATACATGATTTCCCATGAAGGGATGATGGATTATAATATAATTCCCATGAAGGTATAATGGATTATAATAATTATGATTTCCCATGAAGGGATGATGGATTATAATAATTATGATTTCCCATGAAGAGATAATGGATTATAATAATTATGATTTCCCATGAAGGGATGATGGATTATAATATGATTTCCCATGAAGGATGATGGGTTATAATTGGCCATCATGCAGTCCAAAACAGAGCGGGCAGCGCTGAAAAATGCATTAATGATGAATCAGGTTTAGAGATAATTGATCTACTTTACGTACTGTGTTTGTTTGTTTCATTCCTACGTTTTGTTTTCTGTTTGTCATTTGCGTAGAGTATTTCTCGTCTTCTTTACTTCCAGCTTTAACTTTTAAGATGGTAAGTTACACATTGTGAACTAAAAGAAGAAGAAACACAAAATCAGCCACAGCCCACACAACTTACGAACGAGGGATGTGTTAAAGTAAGATTAAAAGGAAGTAATTCATTCACATATTCAAAGTTACGGTCTACTATAAACCCGTCAATATCCTCAAGCATCATCAGTCTATTCCAAGTTAAGAACACTGTATGACAAGAAACGAGAATGGCATACCTTTTAGTCCGTCATAACTGCCACAGAAATTGCTCAAGAGGAACTGTCCTATACCAGATCTACAGCACGCCACAACACCACCACAGGAACCGCTTCCTTGCTGCAGGAAACAACTGCAATGGAACTCTACATTCGGTCTAGTGGACAACCTCAGACATCTGGCGATTGATAATCCTCCACCAGTGAGGGAAAATACAGACCCTGTAAGACTTGGGGGAGGAAAAATACTAACCCCGTGAAATTCAGGGTGGAAAAATACAAACCTCATGACATTTACGGAGGGAAAATTACAGACCTGGTGAAATATAGGGAGGAAAAATACAGACCCCATGAAATTCAAGGAGGAAAAAAAAAAAAACATGAAATTCAGGGAGGAAAAAACAGACCCCATGAAATCAGGGAGAAAAAAACAGACCCCATGAAATTCAGGGAGGGAAAAACAGACCCCATGAAATTCAGGGAGGGAAATTACAGACCCCATGAAATTCAGGGAGGCAAGAACAGACCCCATGAAATTCAGGGAGGAAAATACAGACCCCATGAAATTCAAGGAGGAGGAAAATACAGACCCCATGAAATTCAGGGAGGAAAATACAGACCATGAAACTTAGGGAGGAAAAATACAGACCCCGTAAAATCTAGGGGATGGGGGGGGGGGGGGGGGATAGAGACCCCATTAACTTTAAGTAGGCAAAATACAGACCGTGAAACTTAGAGAGTAAAAATACAGACCCCATGAAATATAAAGACCATGAAACTTAGACAGGAAGTATAGAGACACCATGAAATTTAGGGAGGAAAAAAACATGAAATTTAGTGAGGAAAAATACAGACCCCATAAAATCTAGGGAGGAAATATAGAGACCATGAAATTTAGGGAAGAAAAAAAGAGACCGTCAAATTTAGGGAGGAAAAATACAGACCATGAAACTTAGGGAGGAAACATAAAAACCGTGACGCTTAGGGAGGAAATATAGAGACCCCGTGAAATTTAGGTAGGAAAATACAGACCCAAGAAATTTAGGTAGAAAAATACATACCCCATGAAATTCAGGGAGGGAAAATA
>JADBJO010017122.1:0-17500 GCA_016801955.1 Conus betulinus | reverse complement strand
ATGAAGGACTGTGCCGGAGGACGTCTTGGAGAGGTGGTCCGCACAGATCAGCCTGCGTTCTGTCCACCTGTGGGAAGGGGGGGGGGGGGGGGGGGGGGGTGGCGCCTTTGTGACCCGCGCCTGTTGACAGGGGAGTCAACCAGTGTGACCTCCCAGACCTCTGGGCTGTTTGCTCTATAGGCCCAGCTTACTGCATCGGCAAATCTGATGCCAGAATTAGTCTGTCAGTCTGTGGTACACCGGTTAAGGGACTTCACTTCGTGGATGAAGTCGTTGCATCAGTGTCTGGTAACCCGTCTGACACCAAGATTGTAAAAAAAAAAAAAAATCATTTAAACAGATGTTCGTGGATACTTGCACATGAGTTCAGTGTGTGTAGTGAAAATGGTTTGGTTTGAGTTTTGCCCTGTAAGACAGAGTAAATCATTGATATTTAAAGAGAATGACATTAAACTTAGAGACATTTTGAATAGTGCTTTCGGCAAGGCCAGAAACAACCAGGTGACTTTTTTTTAAGAAAATGGCTAACAATTTCAAAACTTTTAGCAAAAACAATACATGTTAATTCGTTGTTATCAATATAAAAAAAAAATAACGTATCAATCATTTGCATCAGTGCTTTGTGATAAGGCTGATCTCTACCACATCCAGGCGGACAAGGATGAATTAGTCTGTGTCTTATTAAGATCGAATTCTATGCATTTAATGCGCTTAAGTAGCGGTTTTTGACAATACTGCCAAGATTGTTATTGTCCTTTAGTTTGAAGGATTCGTCGAATCACTGACTTTTAAACAATGGAATCACCTTTGCTTGCTTTAAACATACTGGCAAATAGTTTTGCTGATGCCAAGATTATACTTTCACGTGACAATGTCAGACATTACACGTGCGGAGATTTTGATGACACTGTTGTCTGATCTTTGCGGGACATTTTGTATTTGATTGTGTCAAGGATAGGAACGATGCACAAACTGTTAATCATTACATAAAAAAATTGACATTTTGCGTTCATTCAACGCCTTCTTCCTTGCGCTGAACTCTGAAGCGATCAAAGCTAAGTGAATTTTTGTTATTTTATTCGTTTGTGTCTTACCTGAAGAAGACCTAAGAGGTCGAAACGCGTTGTGTTTTGACTTGTGACTCGTTTGTCCACGTTTCTCTGGGACGGTTCGCTAGCATTTATTTAAGACTTGTTTGGAAATTTTGCGATTAGTATCTCTAGGTATACGACTATCTGTTGAAAGATTGTAGCTTGTTGTTTCTCCACGCGTCACACGTAATTCAGTTATCTGCGATATTCATAAAGTATCGTTAATCGTGTTTGAGGAAATGTCTTTCAATGTATGTGTGATGATTTGGGGTATTCTTTGTTGGTCAGTTTATTGACTGTATTCCAAATAGTTCCAAAGTAACGTTTATTACATATCAAATGCATACTGTATCTATATGTGTCTATTGCTTCTACCAAGCTGAAAGGTTCAATCTGACGTTTCATCCGTTTAAAATTCAGGCGGGGGTGGGGTAGGGGGATGAAAGTTGGGTGGGGGCATGTTTATTATACATGTAAGTAAAAGCATTTATTCCAAAATCCAAATACTTTTGGAAGTCAGTGTATTTACAGATGACCGATAATGGCAAGAAGAACGACGGCCTTGTCAAGTGTTTAATGTTTTAATGTTTAATGCTATGGTCCATGCGCATAGTGAAATTTGCTGTCGTTCGTACTGGTCGACGTATTCATTGCATGGTTATTATTTGGGACAGTAGTATGTGCAGAAGCTTTTCTTTTTTTTTTTTTTTTGAAAGTGACAAACAGACAAGATATGAGGAAGAGAAATAAGAAGAGGAAGGAGAAGAGAAAGAAGAAGTATGATGTTGACGATGATGATGATGGTGGTGATAACGATGATGACGAGGAGATGGAGGAGGAGGGGGGGGGGGGTCCATCATCATGCCATACACACTAATTGTTAGGGGCAGAAGAGGGATGTGAGGGTTTTAGACTTCTATTTCATTGCAAATTTAAGTCTTCACCTTCACTATCCCTTGGCATCCCCCCCCCCCCCCCCCGCCGCCCCCACCTACCCTCCCCTGGTCGTCAGTGTTTTGCTGAATATACGGCTGTACAGATCCTCCAATAATCTTGGGACGACGACCACCCCCTTCCCCCACCCCAGTCCTCTCCCTGTCCGCCACCGCCACATCCACATTTTGAAAATAAATCCATTCCTATGATGAGTTTAAGATATGAACTGATCCTTTGTATGTGTACAACATGTTAACATATATATGTATAAGCCAAAGGTTTTTTGTTGCTCACTTGTCCTGATGACTGCGAATGCATTCTGTTTATTTGTTCATTGAATACAAGTGATGTAAACCATCTTGCAAACTTCTTGCCAGCAAAAAGACAGGACAGCAAAGTTCAAGTTAACATGAAATGACGCTCCCTGCGTGTGGATTCCAATTTGGTGCGCATGATGATCATGCTCTATGCAATGCTGTTCACCATTGATGATATTAGACGAAAAATAATTTACAACGTCATCTCCAACTAACAAAACTTAACCCCAAAGATAAAAAAAAAAAAAAAAAAAATAATAAAAATGACAATAACTTTTTGAATTAGTGGTAAAAATAAACACGCATCAAAGCAGCTTGGCAATTTTAGATTGAGCGATAATTGTAGCAATGTTTATGATAAAAGGGCTGGACAATATTTGACTGATATCTTGGACGTTGATATCAATAGAATTTTCTATATAAACTGGAGTTAAGACAGAACATTCTCTCAACAAATGATGCACCGAAATAGGATTACCACAAGTACAAAAACATGGCAAGAATATTTTGTGTTTTCCATGCATTTAACTTGAGTACCTGGGAAGAGGTCCTCGTCGGCGTCACCGCCGTACCAGACAGAGATGTGATGCTTGACCAGGAGGTAGAAGTCGTTAGGATGGTCCGCTTGGAAACTGGTAATCTTCCTTTGGGCTATTGTAATACTGCGCCAATATGCTACACACACACACACACACACACACACACACACACACACACACACACACACACGCGCGCGCGCGCATGCACGCACGCACACACACGCACGCACGCACACACACACACGCGCGCGCGCGCACGCGCACGTATGCACTTTCATAATAGATTTGCTCATGCGTATGGATGCAAGTCTGTACATGAAACGGATGAAGAGCAGTCGAGGTTACATGACAGTACAGAGTCGTGACGAAAGAAAGTCGCTCTAGATAAACTGAGAGAGAGAGACAGACAGACAGACAGACAGACAGACAGAGACAGAGAGAGAGAGAGAGAGAGACTCACGCCGTTAAATTTTTTATCGTTTCCTGTCGCTTGTTGATGACGTCTTCGATGCCTTTTATCAAATCACCATCCCCTTTGTCAGCAAGTCTTTGCAGTTTTTCGTACGACGTCACGACCGACGTCACGATCAATGGTTGCATGGACATTGCAAGAAGCATGCACGTCACGACTGAGGCTGGCCCAATCAGCGTCATAATGGCCTCCCGTTCAGTGCGATGGCCTTCCAAATCTGTATGACGATAGTTTCTACATGTTACACCTTATTTGATATTGTCTTGTCGTTTTTCACCGTTGACAAACAACCAACATCCAATAAGGGGTGATATCAAGGATGACATTTTCCCCTGTTTTATGAGTATACCGTACACATTCAGTCGCTTTTTTATGACTGGATGAACACAATTTCATGTCAAAAGATTAGCATCTAATCAGATGAATATCAGTTTTTCCTTGTATGTACCATTCGTCATGAACGTAGCAATCTCAAACGTCGCCATCTTGGATTTGATTGACCTTTTCTACTTCTTTTGATCTATCTGCTGACCATTCTCGCCCCTAACTGAAACATAGAGGATGTGTCACTGTCCTGAATCACGCCACGATGTGTCAAGTCCACTTTTTTCGGCCTCGGTTTCTTTCTGGAGGGCCGTCGTCATGGGTAGAGAATTGGTGGTAGGGATGAAGGTTTCTTTGTGGAAGGCCGACGTCATGGATTAGGGAACTGGTGGTAGTGATTAAGTGTCTTTGTGGAATGCTGACGTCATGGGTCAGGGAATTGGTGGTAGGGATGACGGTTTCTCTCAGGAACGCCGACGTCATGGGTCATGAAACTGGTGGTAGGGATGACGGGAGGGGGGTGAGGGGTGGGAAAAAGGTTGGTCATTGTTTTGTTTTGGACTTGTACTCGACACACATGGCGTGTCACAAGTGATGGCCCGTGCAGGTTCTGCTAACAGGCTGTTCCATTCCACGACTGTTGTCGGAAGGAAGGCGCATCCCTGTATCTAGTTGTCAGCTGAATGAGGCTGAGGTCATGTCCTCTTTTGATGCCTGAGGACAGATGACCTCAAATGGGGCTGGATGTCCCTAATCTAATTCAAGATTAACTGAGTATGTTGTGGCAATTGAGACCCAGGTAAAAGTCGAGGTGGCCCATTTAATAGTCGTTACCCACCTCAAGGCTCAAGACAAAAGGTCCAAGAGACAGCCATTGTCGTTTCGACTAAGCTTGATCGCTAGGTCACGCCAAATAACCGATAGTGACCTAAAACGAGGTCAAATATCAAATAACAAAGCAAGTCGTGGTGACAGAGGTCAAAGTCAACAGTCAAGGTGATCTAGCTTGTGTCATAGACACCCGGAATAAATTAAACATTGATGACACAGAATGAGACCAGGTGACCCACGCTATGCTTAAAAGGTCGAGTGAGTCCACATGGATTTTAGTGACCCAGATAAAAATGCAATTGTGGTGACAAAAAAAAAAAAATGGGTCAGGGCGACCCATGTTGAAGTCTAAGGTCAGGTGACATCAATTCTTCTGCGTACGCAGCTGATGCTCCTGCGGACACCCCCTGTATAGGGAGTGGGGTTTTGTGTGTATGATCTTTTTTTTTTTTATCCCGCCATAAAGGCAGCCATACCCATCTTCGGGGAAGGTGCATGCTATGTGTAACGTGTATCCGTACCAACGGCCAAACTGGCCTTCTCTTCCGAAAGTTGGTGATGGGATTTTACGTGTGTGTAAGATGTTATGCGTGCGTTCACACACGGAACCTCGGTTTATAGTCTCATTCGAAGGACTGTATGGGAAATGGAGTCAGAACTAATGTTAACTCCGAGGGAAAAATCCCCCTGTACCGAAACGGCCCGGCGGACATTCGAACCCGCAACCCCAAAATTACGAGTCCAGCGCTCTACCACTGAGCTGTTCCGGCCCCCCACATCAATACTGTCCAAGTGACTTAAGTTGGGGTCGAAAGTGAAAGCTACCCGATGTGTTTCATTCTGATCTGGATCTAGTTACAGATAATAATTATAACCCAAATCGATTGATATTGGCCCAGATGAGTTATGGCAATGTGACCCATGTCATCTGTATGGCATTTGTTGACGTATAAGATCAGGCGATCCTAATTTGTTGTTGTTGTCTCGCTCGTCATTTCTTGGTTCAGGTGCCTCGATATTACATGTTTCTTTCACAGTGACTTGAAACTTTTTTTTTTTCTGTCCCAACCTCTGGGCCACCTCAGAGGCAGTGCACCCACGCTGCTCATTCCGACACCCCGTCCATAGCCACAGCCCGGTCAGCCCTGCCGCAGCCCTGCACAGGCAATCCACAGGGAGCAGTCAAGTCGTCAAGAGGCAACCCACCGGAGGAGACACTGCACTGCTGCCGAGTCACTTCAGTGGTGTTCAGTGGCGCCTGTTCTGATCTAAACATACGCAGGACACCACCTAATTAGCCCCCTACTGACGACAATAATTGCTTAGTTGCAGAGCCGGCGTGAGTGAGCTCTCCCTCCGGAGGGCGCCACCACGTCCGTCTAACGACAGCCCCCTTGGGCTCGCCGATACCGGTGACCCCGACGGAACCAAACCAAGGCCACAGACGTGGAGAGGACATCGAAACTGAGGTCACCATGAGAGCAGGGCATGAATGGCCACAGAATTTGAGACATTTTTTTTTCTTATGCTGATCGATGAGGATGAGGATGATTAAGATGATGCTATGGATTTCCATTTCGTCTGAGACTACATGACAGGGCTGTACTCTATGCTTCCTTTCATAATATATCCCGGCGTCAACCAGGCCCGAAAGATACAGACACCTGCAGTGTTGGTCAGGAAATTTGAGCAACACTCTCAGAAACACATCCATTAAGTGGATGAAACTCAACTGTGTGGTCCCAGTCTTCCCAGCTGAGTCCGCAGCAAACTCAACTCTGGGTAGGAGCCGTCGGGGCAGAAAAAACCCACATGACTCTAATGGGATGACGGCTGGTTGTGACTTAAAACTTTCTCAACTGCACTAAACTTTAAATGAAAGCATAGCTCAACTGCATTTTTTTTTCTTTCCATTCTTTTTACAAGGGGAACATTGGGAGCAAATCATTGTGGCATAATTTCAGTTAAGACCATTTGATTTGTTTTCTTCTTCTTTTTTTTTCGACGCTTTCCCGGGTCCTTTGGAGCGTTTAATTCGTTTTCTATTCAAAGAGAGGTATGGTATTGAGCATATTTCATTTATCCAGGAGTATGGGTTTTTTTTTGTTTTGTTTTGTTTTTGGCATAGTCTTTTATTGCATGAATACAGTCTATTCAATTAGCCAACGGCGCACACGGCTCTGTGCGTTGCTCATAGCTCCGCCGCCTACAGCGCACACCGTGCCGTACGTTGCTCATAGCTCCGCCGCCTACAGCGCACACCGTGCCGTGCGTTGCTCATGGCTCCGCCGCCTACAGCGCACACCGTGCCGTGCGTTGCTCATAGCTCCGCCGCCTACAGCGCACACCGTGCCGTGCGTTGCTCATAGCTCCGCCGCCTACAGCGCACACCGTGCCGTGCGTTGCTCATAGCTCCGCCGCCTACAGCGCACACCGTGCCGTGCGTTGCTCATAGCTCCGCCGCCTACAGCGCACACCGTGCCGTGCGTTGCTCATAGCTCCGCCGCCTACAGCGCACACCGTGCCGTACGTTGCTCATAGCTCCGCCGCCGACGGCGCGCACCGTGCCGTGCGTTGCTCATAGTTCTGCCGCCTATGGCGCGCACTGTGCCGTGCACGGAGTGAGAGCTCTGCTGTCTTCGACCACTCATCCGTGCGTTCTTATTGTGAAAAAAATTCTGCTATTCAAACCCTAACGGTGTAAGAGAAGTAACTCCTGCCTGGCGTGCCCTACTTCTTAAGTTGAAGCAAAGTTCTCGTTCGCTGTCTGTGGCTGAAACAAGGAAACCCTTTGCCAGGTTTTTTTCCGATCTGAACTGCCCACGTTTCTGGCACCGGCCTTTCCGTGTGCCAGTCGAAAAGGCAGCTCGGCGCCGGCAGATCGTTTCTTTAGAACAAGTTATTGAAGAATGTATTCAAGGCGGTTCCAATAACAAAGGAGAGTCGATCGACAGTGGAGATGATAGGGGAGATGAGCTACATATGTTTGAAGATGTTCCTATTAATTTTGCAATGACAAATCAACTGATTCGACTGATTCAGCAACACACACACACACACACACACACACACACACACACACACACACACACACACAGGCACTTGGCTCGCAAAATCTCCCTGGCCCAAATTTTGTGAAATTCTGTAAAACTGGATTGTAGCTGATGGTGAAAAGCATTCTATCCATAAGTGTATTAGGTGAGTGCTTTTTGTATCAACTTGTCTGCATGCCATTACTAAACATTGAACGTCAAACTCGGCACTTAATTAGTTCTCTGTTTTTGTTTTAATTCATTTATCCATGCGTTGTCTCAGCGCAGAATCTCTGAGAGTTTTGAAAATACATTCATCTAAAAAAGTCCTTGATTTCTTCGTTTTAGACATACCAAACATTATGCGAACATGGACCAAACATAGCACGTAAAATGAATTAGAAAAAGGACAAAATTACTGCGTAGGCAGAGGTTTTAGCGTCGCAACCAGTGTGCGGGAGAGGGAGGGGGGAGTGGGGGGGGGGGGGTGGACTCACAGTGCACGCATACGCAGGGAATTAACTGATTTTCCTGTGTATTAGAAGAGCCAACGTTTTCATTCAAGGCACCATTTAAAAGTAACACTCTTGCTCACTATGTTGGAAACACAAATGTGTTCATTTGGAATTTATCGTGATAAAGAGGGTTCAGTTGGAATCTGTATGTTGTTATCGCAATCATTCTCTCAGTCATCATTAAAATGACTCTTAACGAAGAAAAAAACAAATGAACTGGTCTGAATCAGAACACGGTCGAGATCAAAGTCATCGATTTTACGTAATGAAAACTGTGTTCCCAGATCAAAGATCAAGTGATTTAAGTCAAGAGATAGTGACCTATATCAAAAACTAAAGCGACCTGACGGATCGGAAGTTGGTGGCAGTGACCCAGCTGGTCTAACCGATTGAAGGGAAAACTAACCCATTTTCGGGTCATGATGACTGAGAGCAGGAGGCAGTGGAATTGGTGATGTGGACAGCGTTCAAAATGCAAAATCGAAGATAATGTGGTGAAAAGTTAGATCTTTAGACGGTGATGTGTTAACTCGGTGATATGTTTGAATTGACAAAAGAGTTCATTAAGATCCGTTTTGTCTTTAATTTAGAATGAATTTTGCTCCGGTTCACATCAAGATGTGGATAAATATAATGAACGTTGATTCGTGATTACTCAAACGCTGAAAAATATCGACTGACCGAAGTGCCGGTGATATTGAGGTGAAAATATTAACTGTCCAAAGTGCCGGTGATATTGTGGTCAAATATTGACTGATCCAAAGTGAGTCATATGACTAAAATTCAGATTAATGTCACCTGCCGCTGTGGCGAAGTGGTTAGCGTCGCGGACTCCCGGCTGGGAGGTCGTGAGTTCGAATCCCATCAGAAGTCATGTGGGTTTTTCTGCCCTGGCCGGCTCCTACCCAGAGTTGAGTTGCTACGGACTCAGTTGGGAAGACTAAGATCACACAGTTGAGTTTCATCCACTTAATGGATACGTTTCTGAGAGTGTTGTCAAATTTCCTGACCAACACTGCAGGTGTCTGTATATCTCCGGCCTGGTTAACGCCGGGATATATTATGAAAGGAAGCATAGAGTACAGCCATGTCATGTAGTCTCAGACCGAAATGGAAATCCGTGGCATCATCTTAATCATTCTCATCGATCAGCATATAAAAAAGTCTCAAATTCTGTGGCCCTTCATGCCCTGCTCTCATGGTGACCTCAATTTCAATGTCCTCTCCCGTCTGTGGCCTTGGTTTGGTTCCGTCGGGGTCACCGGTATCGGCGAGCCCATGGGGGCTGTCGCTGGACGGACGTTGTGGCGCCCTCCGGAGGGAGAGCTCACTCACGCCGGCTCCGCGACTAAGCAATTATTGTCGTCAGTAGGGGGTTTAGTAGGTGGTGTGTCCTGCGTATGTTAGATCAGAACAGACGCCACTGAACACCACCGAAGTGACTCGGCAGCAGTGCAGTGTCTCCTCCGGTGGGTTGCCTCTTGACGACTTGACATTGACTGCTCCCTGTGGATTGCCGGTGCCGGGGCTGCGGCGGGGCCGACCAGGCTGTGGCTGTGGACGGAGTGTCGGAATGAGCGGCGTGTGTGCACTGCCTCTGAGGTGGCTCAGAGATTGGGACACACACACACACACACACACACAAAATTCAGATTAATGTCAAGCGACACAGTTCGTGTTAGAATGACCTAAAATAATATCTGCAGTTCATTGTGGCATGCAGGACAAAAAATGCCAAATAAGGATTTTAAAAGACTCAATAATCCCAAATGTCTCACCGTGACTCTGATAGAAACTGAATAACCCAAACTGGATCGTTTTGACCCGGATTTGGGGTTAAGGTCAAGTGGACCGAGTTAAATCGTGGCACGCCTTACAGAAGTGTTCACACACGCGTCATGATGACCCGAGTTCTGCATCAATGATCACCCCAGTGAAGACAAAGTTGAAGATGGCTCAAATAGGTCATGACGAATTAATTATCAGTAAAAGGAAAAGGTGTCCCCACATCGATAATGATTGTTAAAGGTTGGTGGGAGAGAGAGAGAGAGAGAGAGAGAGAGAGAGAGAGGTGGGAAGAGAGAGATGGAGGTACAAAAGTGAGGAGAGAGAGAGACATTCAACCCTCAGTTCTCCTGTGTTAGACATATTCCATGCGCGCCCATCCATAAGCTTCAACGGAAGAAGGCGAGACAATAACAATGATGCAATACGTGGTCTTTTCCTTTATCTGTGCGTACCACTATCTGATTGTAAAGCCGGGCAATACATAAAGAACCAGGACATGCGCACTACACCGTATCTGCTAAAAAGAAAACTGGTTTTGCCAAACTTGACATTCGACCGTAAACTAGGTCAGTGACCAGAGTCTGGGTGTAAGGTAGTTAGTTATATGATACAGGTCTTTTCACTATTTTCTGAGTATCATTCTAAAACTAGACAACATGCATTGAGCCTTGAAATGCACATGCTATACTTAATTAAGCCTAGGTCTTATCTAAAGAAGTGCAATGCTAACTTTGACCCATTAGCCACAGTTCAGGTTGCCATGACCTAGAACTTCATCTTGACGTCTGTCAACCGTTCCTGAACGCCGTTGCATCACACATCGTCATCTGTATCTCCATGGCCCATTTTTGGGGGGTCTTCTGATCTTTACCACGGTCTGTGTCGCCACAACCCAGTCAGATCAATGGAAGGCAACGCCCTCTTTGGGTCAAACCGACACACTGTGGGTCACTAAGCTTTCAGTCGCGTAACCACAGCTGCGTGGGAGTGGGGACATAAACTGGGCAACTAGGGGCGGAGGGGAGGGATGCGGGTGGGGGGCGTTATGGGGAAGATGCGCTCGGCCACATGCGAGAGAAGGGGCTGAATGAGCTAAGAGCGGATGGTATGAAAGGAGGGATAGAGACCTGGGTGACGGGGGGAGGGGGGGGGGGGGGGGGCACATAAAACTTAGAGACCTGAGTAAGCATATACCAATGTGAATGTAAACCCACGGGAAATATTAACCTGGGGTCCGGTCACTATAGGGCTGTATGGAACATAGACCTCGGGGCGCAGAAATAGGGGTGAAAATAGATCCTAGGCAGACTGTGCAAGTAGGGGAAATATATATAAACCTGAAGAAAGACAGACCTAGGGAGGGTGGCGCGCGCGGGGACAGGAGTGTAAACACGGACACAGACCCAGGGAGGGTGGCGCGCACGGGAACAGGAGTGCAAACACAGACACAGACCCAGGAAGGGTGGCGCTCGCGGGGGACAGGACTGTAAACTCAGACACTGACCCAGGGAGGGTGGCGCGCGCGGGGACAGGAGTGCAAACACAGACCCAGACCTAGGGAGGGTGGCACGCGCAGGGACAGGAGTGCAAACAAACAGACACAGACCTAGAGGGTGGCGCACGTATGACAGGAGTGCAAACACAGACCCAGACCCAGGGAGGGTGGCGCGCGCGGAGACAGAAGTGCAAACACAGACCCGGGGAGGGTGGCGCGCGGGGACAAGAGTGTAAACACAGACCCAGACCCAGGGAGGGTGGCGCGCGCGGAGACAGAAGTGCAAACACAGACCCGGGGAGGGTGGCGCGCGGGGACAGGAGTGCAAACACAGACCCAGACCCAGGGAGGGTGGCGCGCGCGGAGACAGAAGTGCAAACACAGACTGGGGGAGGGGTGGCGCGCGGGGACAAGAGTGTAAACACAGACCCAGAGAGGGTGGCGCGCGGGGACAAGAGTGTAAACACAGACCCAGGGAGGGTGGCGCGCGCGGAGACAGAAGTGCAAACACAGACCCGGGAGGGTGGCGCGCGGGGACAAGAGTGTAAACACAGACCCAGGGAGGGTGGCGCGCGCGGAGACAGAAGTGCAAACACAGACCCGGGGAGGGTGGCGCGCGGGGGGACAAGAGTGTAAACACAGACCAGGGAGGGTGGCGCGCGCGGAGACAGAAGTGCAAACACAGACCCGGGGAGGGTGGCGCGCGGGGACAAGAGTGTAAACACAGACCCGGGGAGGGTGGCGCGCGGGGACAAGAGTGTAAACACAGACCCGGGGAGGGTGGCGCGCGGGGACAAGAGTGTAAACACAGACCCAGACCCAGGGAGGGTGGCGCGCGCGGAGACAGAAGTGCAAACACAGACCCGGGGAGGGTGGCGCGCGGAGACAGAAGTGCAAACACAGACCCAGGGAGGGAGGGTGGCGCGCGGGGACAAGAGTGTAAACACAGACCCGGGGAGGGTGGCGCGCGGGGACAAGAGTGTAAACACAGACCCGGGGAGGGTGGCGCGCGGGGACAAGAGTGTAAACACAGACCCAGACCCAGGGAGGGTGGCGCGCGCGGAGACAGAAGTGCAAACACAGACCCGGGGAGGGTGGCGCGCAGGGACAAGAGTGTAAACACAGACCCAGAGAGGGTGGTGCACGCGGGGACAGGAGTGCAAACACAGACCCAGGGAGGGTGGCGCACGCGGAGACAGGAGTGCAAACACAGACCCAGGGAGGGTGGCGCACGCGGAGACAGGAGTGCAAACACAGACCCAGGGAGGGTGGCGCACGCGGAGACAGAGTGCAAACACAGACCCAGGGAGGGTGGCGCACGCGGAGACAGGAGCGCAAACACAGACCCAGGGAGGGTGGTGCACGCGGAGACAGGAGCGCAAACACAGACACAGACCCAGGGAAGGTGACACGCGCGTTGTCAGGAGTGCAGACTCAGACACAGACCCTGGAAGGGTGGCGGTCGCGGTGACAGGAGTGCAAACACAGACACAGACCTAGGAATGGTGGCACGCGCGGGGACAGAAATACAAACACAGACCCAGGGAGGGTGGGCGCGCATTTGACAGGAAGGAATGCAAACAAAAAAAACAGACCCAGGGAGGGTGGCGCGCGCAGGGACAGGAATGCAAACACAAACACAGACCCAGGGAGGGTGGGCGCGCGCAGGGACAGGAAATGCAACACAAACACAGACCCAGGGAGGGTGGCGCGCGCAGGGACAGGAATGCAAACACAAACACAGACGCAGGGAGGGTGGCGCGCGTTTGACAGAAGTGCAAACACAAACACAGACGCAGGGAGGGTGGCGCGCATTTGACAGAAGTGCAAACACAAACACAGACGCAGGGAGGATGGCGCGCGCAGGGACAGGAGTGCAAAGACAGACCTAGGGAGGGTGGTCTCGAATGGTCGAGAATTTTTTTTAACGAAATTTTGGTTGAAAATTTTATCCTGTCCACAGTCTAAGGGTGAATGACACTTTATATGATATTTAATTTCACCTGTGACAGTCGATCAATTGCTTCTCTTTTCCTTTTTTTTTAATGTGTGTGTGTGTGCGCGCGCGCGCGCGCGCGCGTGTGTGTGTGTGTGTGTGTGTGTGTGTGTGTGTGTGTGTGTGGGCGCGCACGTGCGCGCGCGCGCGCGCGCGCTTACTAAAAAAGATTTTGTAAATTTTCCATACTGCTCCATTAAGTAGAGTCGGCTCTTTCTGCCTTGGTGTAGTAACAGATACTGACACTGCTCCATCAATGACTGTCTGTCTGTTCTCTCTCGGAGTAGTACAGGATAAATTATAATGCTCAAAGACTACAGCCGGTCCATTTTGTTTCGGCGTAAAAAAAAAAACAACGTTTCCCGCTGCTTCATCAATGAAGCTCGGCTCATCGTCTCGTGTAGTAAGATATATTTTTACACAGCTTCGCCAGTGAGTCGTTGAATTTTGCCTTGATGTCGTAAAGGGTGTACACAACTCTTCCAGCTTCAGCGTGTCCGTTCTGTCATAAGGTATAAAAAGGAGATAGCACACTGCTTCGCTGACGACAGTCCGTCCGTTGTGTCATGATGTATATAGAGGAGGTCACACACTGCTTCGCTGACGACAGGCCGTCCGTTGTGTCATGATGTATATAAAGGAGGTACACACTGCTTCGCTGACGACAGTCCGTCTGTTGTGTCATGATGTATATAAAGGAGGTTACACACTGCGTAGCTGACGACAGTCCGTCCGTTGTGTCACGATGTATATAAAGGAGGTCACACACTGCTTCGCTGACGACAGTCCGTCTGTTGTGTCACGATGTATATAAAGGAGGTCACACACTGCTTCGCTGACGACAGTCCGTCCGTTGTGTCAAGGTGTAGTAACGATGTTTTACTGTACTCCACAAATAAGTCGGTCGCCTTCTATCTTGCTGTGTACAGCGAAGCATGTTTTACACTGCTCTCAATGTGATAGTCGGCCTGTTCTGTTTTGAGTTTAGTAATGCGTCTTTCACACTCCTTCACCGACGGGAGGTCGTCCCTGCAGTCTGGGTGTAGCACAGGATGTTTCATACTGGTACAGTAACCAGAGTCGTTTCCGTTCTCTCCTGGTGTGTACAGAATGTTTCATACCGGTACAGTAACCAGAGTTGGTCCCATTCTCTCCAGGTGTGTACAGAATGTTTCATACCGGTACAGTAACCAGAGTTGGTCCATTCTCTCCTGGTGTGTACAGAATGTTTCATACCGGTACAGTAACCAGAGTTAGTCCATTCTCTCCTGGTGTGTACAGAATGTTTTCATACCGGTACAGTAACCAGAGTTGGTCCATTCTCTCCTGGTGTGTACAGAATGTTTCATACCGGTTCAGTAACCAGAGTTGGCCCATTCTCTCCTGGTGTGGTGTGAACAGGATGTTTAACACTGGTACAGTAACCAGAGTTGGCCCATTCTCTCCTGGTGTGGTGTGAACAGGATGTTTAACACTGGTACAGTAACCAGAGTCGGTCCATTCTCTCTCCTGGTGTGTACAGGATGTTTCACACTGGTACAGTAACAAGAGTCGTTCCATCCTCTCTTGGTGGGGTAAAGGAAGTGTCATCCTGCTCCACCATCAACGGTCTCTCCTATCAGTTTTGGTACAGTGAGGGTGTTTTACATTGCTTCATCGAGAATTGACGGTCCCTTTTTGTTTTGGGTGTAGTAAAGGACGCATTACACAGCTCCACCAACAATGGTGGCAGTTGCAGAGGATGTCTTACAGCTCCACCAACAATGGTGGCAGTTGCAGAGGATGTCTGACACAGCTCCACCAACAATGGGGACAGTTGCAGAGGATGTCTTACAGCTCCACCAACATGGTGGCAGTTTGCAGAGGATGTCTGACACAGCTCCACCAACAATGGGGACAGTTGCAGAGGATGTCTTACAGTTCCACCAACAATGGGGGCAGTTGCAGAGGATGTCTTACAGCTCCACCAACAATGGCGGCAGTTGCAGAGGATGTCTTACACAGTTCCACCAGCAATCGGTCGACGTTGTCTTGTGTTCTAGACGATGTCCCACACTGTTCACACCACGACAAGTCTGTCCGTTCTGTCTTGGTTTTGTAAAAGGATGATGAACACGGATTCACATGCAACGGTCGGTCTGTTCTGTCTTGATGAAGGCTAGGTATGGCTCTTTAGCGCGGATCCACCAACAACAATTGGTCCGTCCGTCTTGGTTGTGGTAAAGAATGTATTATACCGCTCCAGAAATCACAGTCAGTCTTTCTATCGTGCATGAGTAAAGTTTATTTTTACGCTGCTCCAAATGTGATAGTCGGTCGGTTCTGTCTGGTGTAGTAATGGATTATATACACTTCCATCAAAGAGAGTTCGTCCTGTTAGTCTTTGCATGGTGAAGGATGTTTCACTGCAACAGTAACAACACTCGGTCCAACCAGCCGCCCATTTGCTCAAATTTCTTGACCAACACTGCAGGTGCCTGTATCTCTCGGCCTGGTTGACGCCGGGATATATTATGAAAGGAAGCGTAGAATACAGCCCTGTCATGTAGTCTCAGACCGAAATGGAAATCCATAGCATCATCTTAATCATCCTCATTCTCATCGATCAGCATTAAAAAAAAAAAAGTCTCAAATTCTGTGGCCCTTCATGCCCTGCTCTCATGGTGACCTCATTTCGATGTCCTCTCCACGTCTGTGGCCTTGGTTTGGTTCCGTCGGGGTCACCGGTATCGGCGAGTCCATGGGAGCTGTCGTTGGACGGACGTGGTGGCGCCCTCCGGAGGGAGAGCTCACTCACGCCGGCTCCGCGACTTAGCAATTATTGTCGTCAGTAGGGGGCTTAGTAGGTGGTGTCCTGCGTATGTTAGATCAGAACAGGCGCCACTGAACACACCGAAGTGACTCGGCAGCAGTGCAGTGTCTCCTCCGGTGGGTCGCCCTCTTGACGACTTGACATTGATTGCTCCCTGTTGATTGCCGGTGCCGGTGCTGCGGCGGGGCCGACCGGGCTGTGGTTTCATGCTGCTCTATCAAAATATTCGGCCCCCCTTTTCGCATTCGCGTGGTAAAGGACGAATCGCACTGCTCCACCGATAACAATCAGTCGATTCTGCCTTGGTGTAGTAAAGGATGTCACACACACTGCCCCACCGGCCATGTTCAGTTGATTCTGCCTTGGTGTAGTAAAGGATGTCACACACACTGCCCCACCGGCCATGTTCAGCTGATTCTGCCTTGGTGTAGTAAAGGATGTCACACACACTGCCCCACCGGCCATGTTCAGTCGATTCTGCCTGGTGTAGTAAAGGATGTCACACACACGCCCCACCGGCCATGTTCAAAGTGTGTGTGCCTTGGTGTAGTAAAGGATGTCACACACACTGCCCCACCGGCCATGTTCATCTATATCGATTCTGCCTTGGTGTAGTAAGGATGTCACACACACTGCCCCACCAGCCATGTTCAGCTATGAGTGTTCTGTGTGTGTGAGAGAGACGGTGTTTGTACGCGAAAGTGTCAAAGTGTGTGTATATATATATATGTGTGTGTGTGTGTGTGTGTGTGTGTGTCTGTGTGTCTGTGTGTGCGTGCGTGCGTGCGTGCGTGCGCGCGCGCGCGTGTATGTGTGTATGTGTGTGTGTGTTGCGCGCGTGCGTGTGTCTGCGTGTGTGATCTCTGCGTGTGTGTGTGTGTGAGTGTGTGTGTGTGTGTGTGTGTGTGTGAGAGAGAGAGAGAGAGAGAGAGAGGGAGAGAGTTTGTACGCGAACACATGTCCAACTGTGTGTGCGCTCGCGCGCACGCGTGTGTGTGTGTGTGTGTGTGTGTGTGTGTGTGTGTGTGTGTGTGTTGTGTTGTGTATGTGTGTGTTGTGTTGTGTGTGTGTGTATTGTGGTGTGTGTGTGTGTGTGTGTGTGTGTGTGTGTGTGTGTGTGTGTGTGTGTGTGTGTGTGGTGTGTGTGTGTGTGTGTGTGTGTGTGTGTGTGTGTGTGTGTGTGTGTGTGTGTGTATCAGAGAGAGAGAGAGAGAGAGAGAGAGAGAGAGAGAGAGAGTATGAATGTGTAAGTGGGACTATACAAGTATGTGCATGTGTAAACACAACATTCAGCAACAAAATGAAACAAATCCTGAAGGACAAACAGTCACTGGTTACAAAACCCTTTTTTT
>JADBJO010017121.1:37500-38565 GCA_016801955.1 Conus betulinus | reverse complement strand
ACCCCCCACCTCCCTCCGGCCTTCCTGTTCATGAAACAACATTCCACGCTGCCTTTCTTTTGTTGTCTTTTTTCCTCCACGTTTGTTATCCCTGCATTGTTTACCACCTTCCACATGTACCTTCCTCCTCCCCCTCCCCTCCCTCTCCCCACCCACTTCCCCCCGCCCTCATCTCCCCTCACTAATCAATGACCAAATGAACAAAGCAACAAAAAATAAAAATATAGAGAACAAAAAAAAAAAAGGAAAGAAAAGAAGGCAGGTATGGTGGGAAGTGAGGGGGAGGGGGAGGGGGGGGGGAGTGAGGGGGAGGGGGGAGGGGGGGGGAGTGTGGGGTGCCCACGAACGAAGGGCGAAAGATGATCCTAATGCGGTATAATACATGATGAATCAAGACCTACAAAGAGACAAAGGCGAATGAATGTCCAAGACACCGTTTCACAACGGCGGCCGTGGCAGAGTGG
Organism: Conus betulinus; assembly: GCA_016801955.1. Lineage (NCBI taxonomy): Eukaryota > Metazoa > Mollusca > Gastropoda > Neogastropoda > Conidae > Conus > Conus betulinus. The sequence goes on along the minus strand of JADBJO010017121.1, from coordinate 38,101 downwards.
TTGGCATCGCAGACTCCTGGATGAGAGGTCGTGGGTTCGACTCCCGTCAGAGCCATTTATTTTGTGGGACTGTTCTGTGCCGACAGGCTCCTGCCCACACTGCTGGGGGCTCGATTCGGAAGACTGGGACCACACAGTGAGCTATAGGCTATGGGCTGTTTTATTGCAGAGACAGGGACCCCACACAGCGAGCTATAGGCTATGGGCTGTTTTATTGCAGAGACAGGGACCGCACAGCGAGCTATAGGCTATGGGCTGTTTTATTGCAGACAGGGACCGCACAGCGAGCTATAGGCTATGGGCTGTTTTATTGCAGAGACAGGGACCGCACAGTGAGCTATAGGCTATGGGGCTGTTTTATTGCAGAGACAGGGAACGCACAGTGAGCTATAGGCTATGGGCTGTTTATTGCAGAGACTGGGACCGCACAGTGAGCTATAGGCTATGGGCTGTTTTATTGCAGAGACTGACTGGGACCGCACAATGAGCTATAGCCTATGGGTTCAATTACAAAGGCAGGGACCGCACACAGTGAGCTATAGCCTATGGGTTCAATTACAGAGACAGGGACCGCACAGTGAGCTATAGGCTATGGGCTTCT
>JADBJO010017121.1:25000-30000 GCA_016801955.1 Conus betulinus | reverse complement strand
TTTTGAGACCACACTGCGCATGGTTTTAAGCTGATGGATAATTGAATTAATAACTAAGATGAGAGAGGTGAGGAAGAGGGTCTCGTGGTTACGACTTAGCAGATGTCTGACCTACGCATCAGCCCAACGCGCTGGTCAGACTTTGAGGATATGTTACACCATGGATATGTGAGTACGAAACGTCAAATTTCCTGTATGTAGAAAGTTTACAGAAAATGCATTATTTTGATAGGTAGTATCGTTTTCTAAACAATCAGTTTACAGTGTTATTATCATTGTTATTAGCAGTTGTAGTATATTACTATCGTTATTGAAAATACTCACTCTGCGCCTATTCTCGGCTGCAGACAAAGCTCTCTGCGCTTTACAATCAACACTGTAGTTTATACAATGGGCTGCCCATTTAGGTAGAAACGTCCGAAGAGCTTCCTGTCGGCGCTTCATTCAGTCGTTTCACGTGCTCATGTTTCCGTGGTCATTTTCAGTATTTAAAGAAAAAAATGGAAAAAAAAAAAATTAATTATAAAAAAAACACTTAAAATAGTTTTGTTAACGGATCAGGGATCCGCCATTGGATCCGATCAGCACCACTGATCCTGACCAAAAAATACATCAATTGACTCTCCTGCGGATCACATTCTATTTTTCCACCCATTTCGTTGGGATACAGTTCTGTAGCTTCTGCTTCATCTCACTGACAAACAGACCCAGAGAAAGACGTGGATGATGAAAACGTTGTCTCCTTGATAGAGGTAAACGAGAACAGAATTTAAAGAGGACAGTCACTGGTGCAGCAGCTTCATTCTGTTTGAAATCCCCTGAATCTGTAGTTGTATATGGTTGATGAGGCACATGCTGGATGGATGCTGGATGTCTGGTGGTGGTGATTGTTGTTAAGGTGTAACACTCTATGAACACTGTCAAGTGCCAAAAACATCGCCTTGGCTTAAGGCTGTGTCAGGCCAATTGACATAGGCTAGAACACCAAGGCTACATCAAAATGTGTTGTTATGCTCTGCATAGTTATGCCGGGGTTGTCTCCAGTTGTGACAAGCTCCTAGCATAACATTATCAGTCTCCAAAATCCCCCGAAGTCGGAGTGCGGCTGCCCACGTGGCGGGGGGTAATCAAAAAACGGTCACACATGTAATGTTCTCATCCCCAGCTGATGCCTTTTGTACCATAGTGTTCAAATGCTTCGGCTGTTTGGATGATCCCTGGAGTCTTTCAGCCAGGGTACGACAAAAGCAAACAGAAGTGCCAAAGCACAATCTTCATTCCAATTAAAATCCACTGCGTCTTCGCCTATCGATGATTCATGTAGTCCATAAGGGCTGGATGCCAGATGTCAGGGTTGTTTGTTAGTTTGTTTGTTTTTAAAGGTACAGGTGAAACACGCTATAAACAGACAACGGAGAGAAAAGATGTTTGAAGGAGAGAGAAAACATATTTGAAAGAGAGAGAAAAACATGTTTGAAGAAGAGAGAAAACATGTTTGAAGGAGAGTGAGCGGTGGTGTGTCCTACGTAGATCTTTGTCTGCGTGTTTCTCCATCCTCCCTGTTCTCAATGCATCACAAGTCCCTCAGATTTTCAGATTATGCACGAACTGACTTGCGTTCATCTCCTCGGATCTGAAAGCAGAAACTCGGATATTCATGTCTTTTTCCTATGACTGAGCAAAGCATTATTTCTGTCGATATCGACACTTATTGTCTGTCTTCAGATACACCTTTTTTCTGTCAGAGATTAAAGTGAATTTGGTTAGAAGACGTTCTACATATTCGGAAAAAAACTGCAAATGAACACAACTAACTCAGCCGTTTTTTGTTTATGCAAAGATCTTAACCAGTCGATTTGTTTTGTTTTGATTTTTTTTTCTCTCTCTCCCCTCTTCCTCTCCTCCCTCCCCTCTCCCTGCTCTCTCTCCTCTCTCTCTCTCTCTCTCTCTCTCCTCTCTCTCTCTCTCTCCTCTCTCTCTCTCTCTCTCTCTCTCTCCCTCCAGCAGTGAGCTCCTAAACTACAGGACCGCTCACAAACTTCCTGTTGAACTGTAGCGTGTGACTTTGAAACCATAGCGTGTGACTTTGAAACCATAGCGTGTGACTTTGAAACCATAGCGTGTGACTTTGAAACCATAGCGTGTGGCTTTGAAACTATGAAAAACCATAGTGTGTGACTTTGAAACCATAGCGTGTGACTTTGAAACCATAGTGTGTGACTTTGAAACCATAACGCCTGACTTTGAAACCATAGCGTGTGACTTTGAAACCATGGCGTGTGACTATGAAACCATAGCGTGTGATTATGAAACCATAACGGGTGACTTTGAAACCATAGTGTGTGACTATGAAACCATAGCGTGTGACTTTGAAACCATAGCGTGTTGTCTATGAAACCATAGCGTGTGGCTATGAAACCATAACGGGTGACTTTGAAACCATAGCGTGTGACTATGAAACCATGCGTGTGACTATGAAACCATAGCGTGTGACTTTGAAACCATAGCGTGTGACTTTGAAAACCATAGCGTGTGACTTTGAAACCATAGCGTGTGGCTATGAAACCATAGCGTGTGACTATGAAACCATGGCGTGTGACTTTGAAACCATAGCGTGTGACTTTGAAACCATGGCGTGTGGCTTTGAAACCATAGCGTGTGACTATGAAACCATGGCGTGTGACTTTGAAACCATAGCGTGTGACTTTGAAACCATAGCGTGTGACTATGAAACCATAGTGTGTGACTTTGAAACCATAGCGTGTGACTCTGAAACCATAGTGTGTGACTTTGAAACCATAGCGTGTGACTTTTGAAACCATAGTGTGTGATTTTGAAACCATAGCGTGTGACTTTGAAACCATAGCGTGTGACTTGAAACCATAGGTGTGACTATGAAACCATGGCGTGTGACTATGAAACCATAGCGTGTGACTTTGAAACCATAGCGTGTGACTATGAAACCATAGTGTGTGACTTTGAAACCATAGCGTGTGACTATGAAACCATAGCGTGGTGTCTTTGAAACCATAGCGTGTGACTTTGAAACATAGCGTGTGGCTTGAAACCATAGCGTGTGACTTTGAAACCATAGCGTGTGACTATGAAACCATAGCGTGTGACTTTGAAACCATAGCGTGTGACTTTGAAACCATGACGGGTGACTTTGAAACCATAGCGTGTGACTATGAAACCATAGCGTGTGGCTTTGAAACCATAGCGTGTGACTTTGAAACCATGCGTATGACTATGAAACCATAGCGTGTGACTTTGAAACCATAGCGTGTGACTTTGAAACCATGACGGGTGACCTTTGAAACCATAGCGTGTGACTTTGAAAGCATTATCCTGTGTGACTATGAGACCATAGCGCATGACTTTGTACCAGAGTTGAAACCATAGCACGTGATTTTAAAACCATAGTACATGTACATAATTTTTGAAAAACCATAGCGCTTGACTTTGAAATCATAGTATATGATTTTGAAACCATAGCATGTGACTTTGACACCGTGACGCGTGACTTTGAAACCATAACACGTGACTCTCAAACCATAATGCGTGACTTTGAAACCAAAGGGCGTGACTTTGAAACAAAGGGCGTGACTTTGAAACCAAAGGGCGTGACTTTGAAACCAAAGGGCGTGACTTTGAAACAAAGGGCGTGACTTTGAAAACCATAACACGTGACTCTCAAACCATAATGCGTGACTTTGAAACACAAAAAGCGTGACTTTGAAACAAAGGGCGTGACTTTGAAAGAAAGGGCGTGACTTTCAAACAAAGGGCGTGACTTTCAAACAAAGGGCGGGCCGTGACTTTCAAACCAAACGGCTGCCTAAGGTGCATCACTGAAGTCATCTTGTTTTCCAGGCGAGACGACCACGGAGAGCACAGCCTAACTGACAGCAGCTTAAAACACGGGGACTGAGTACCTAGGGGGGCTTACCACAACCTACCAACGCTGAGTCTCTCTACTTCCGTTTGCTTTCTCCCCTCTATTTGCCCCTCATTTTCCTTCTCACCATCACACACACATGCGCGCGCGCGCGCGCGCGCGCACACACACATACACGCACCCACGCACCCACTTTAAACACGCATTCGTCCGTTTACGTCTATGTTTTATACGTCATTATTTTTACGTATTAATTTGCCTTTTATTTGATGTCATCAGTCCCGAAGACGGTCTATGAGCAAAAACGTTGATGAGTTTGTTCTTTTTCTTCCTTTTTTTTTTTTTTTCTTTTTTGATTGTTTGTCAATTTTTTTTTAACATCCTCAAAGACAGTTTGTAAGTTTATTGGTGACACAAAAGATCAGCAGTTAAAAACCATTCTTATTATTTATTACGAACATAAAGGTTTAGTAGAAAACGGGCGGGGAGGGAGGAGCGGGGTGGGGGGGGGGGTGGGGTGGGGGGGGGGGGGGGGGCAGGGGGGTACCCACGGTTACCAGGGGAAAAGGGGGACAACAGGAATAGGTTGCTGTCGTTGTACCGTTTCGGAGTCTTGGCTGGGGCATGCCACTATCGTTTATAGTTCTATAGGGGGGGGGGGGGGTGGTGGTTGGTGTTTGTGGTGGTTTTTTTGGTGTTTTGTTTTTGTTTGTGGGGGGGGGTTTGTTTTTTTTTTTTGTTGTTTTTTTTTTTTTTTTTTTTTGGGGGGGGGGGTGTGTTTTCTAATTTTCTTTTCACCCCACCAATGCTTCCACCAACACCATCAGTACGCTACACCACCACCACCGCCCCCCCCCCCCCCCACCCCACCCACCACCACCACCACCAGCCACTCCACCACCATCATCAATCCACCCCCACAAACTCACCACAAGCTCCCAGTGACGCGGACCACACCAGACCCCCACATCGGCTCGTCCTCGCTGACGTCACGACGGCGACGGCGTCCGTTTCATGCTTCCCATGGGCATGCCCCCCATGCCCCCATGGGGGTCACCGCCGGACATGCCCCCCATCATGGGACCCGTGGACCCCCCGAACA
>JADBJO010017121.1:7500-10000 GCA_016801955.1 Conus betulinus | reverse complement strand
ACAATCCAAAAAAGAGACATCAGTCAACTTTGCATAACAGTAATAATTTAGTGATTGCAGTTGCAACGAGGTCAGTCGTCAAATATGTTACTGATTGCAATCAAAAATTTGTCTGGAAAGTAGGTGTTGGACCGGTGCTTTTTTTTTTTTTCTTTTTCTTTGCTACTACATCAGCGTGATATTTACCTGCGGTCACGTGACCACATCCACACCCACATCCACATTCAAATCCACATCCACACCCACATCTACATCCACACCCACATCCACTTTCATACCCATATCACATCCACATTTATACCCACATCCACATTCATACCCACATCCACAGCAACATCCACACCCACACCTCCATCCACATCCACATCCACACATACATCCACATCCACACCCACATCCACACCCACATCCACACCCACATCCACATTCACACCCACATTCACACCCACATCCACACCCACGTCACATCCACACCCACATCCATACCAACATCTACACCAACATCTATACCCACATCCACGCCCACACCTCCATATCCACACCCACATCCACATCCACACCCACACCCACTGACCCGATGGGCCCGGCGTTGATGTTGGGCCTGGGCAGGAGAAGGAGATGACCTCGTCAAACTGGGGGTTCAGGCCCATCTTGTCGTACTGCACCATCACGTCGTAGGTGATGATGACTTCGGTGAGCTGCGCAACGTAAAACAACATCACATCACCACTCTTGTGGGCACACCTTCGCCGTGTGCATTCTCATCAAGAAATCAATAGTATCGATACGTGTAGTTAAGAAAAAAAAAAAAAAAACGTTGCTTTTTCGACACTATAAATATTACTCTGACTGTGTGTGTGTGTGTGTGTGTGTGTGTGTGTGTGTGTGTGTGTGTGTGTGTGTGTGTGTGTGTGTGTGTGTGTGTGTGTGTGTGTGATATCCTGCGTCCGATACGAACACACTACAATACAACACACACACACACACACACACACACACACACACACACACACACACACACCACACACACACACACACACACACACACACACACTCAAGAAAGACCCTCGGACGACTGACAGCTACCACCAGTTTCTCTTGGATCGTCTTCTGAATCAGTTCATGACAGTAAATGTCTTTTTTTGACGTCAGGGGAGCTAATTGTTAAAGAAGTGATTTACCTAAGGATTTCCCCCCCTTTTTCTTTTTCTAAAATATGATAAAGTAAAACGCGCAAAGCACAAAATCTGGACGTTTATGTCATTACGAAGTTTTAAAATATAATAACTGATGGACATTCATCAATTAGTTTAGGTAAGGTCACAATATATCCATATTCAGTGGAAATTCGTGATCATCGTATCAATAGTCGGAACAAAGCCTGCATTAAGATCGACAACAACAAAACCACCTATAACCATCTCCATAAGGGACAGAACACAAATATAAATCATATTACATGAACATTCAGCAAAAGAATGTCCACACTACTGTGATAATGCACATGTGGATCATGCACATTGTTATTATTTTTTTTTCTCTGTGTGTGTCGCTTTTTGTGAATAAAAAAGTAAACTTATTAAAAAGCCCGACAGGCTTGCAACGGTGAACGATATGGTATTTGAGGGTGGGGTGAAGAAAAGGAGCGGATGAGGTGGTTGGGACGGAGAGAGAGGAGGAAAAAGCATGACAAGGAAGGAATACGGGTGGGGGGAGAAGTGGGGGGGGGGGGGGGGGGTACTGACCGTCGTGGTGACGTTGGTGTGGCCCCACAGGCGGTACCGGCATAGGGCAGGACGGAGGCATAGCCATGCCACTTGCTGCGGACAGGGTCCAGTGTGAACTCTGGCTGCGCGCTGACCTTGGGAATCTGACCGGCCACACGGTGCATACACACCCACAGGAAAAAAAGACAACAGGAGTGAGTGAGTGAAGGAAGGAATGAAGAAAAGAACAGATGATGACGCTACCGCCACCCCCCACCCCCCCCCGATCCCCCCCCCCCTCGCAACAATTGAGTGTTCGCGTGCGCGCGAGTGCGCGCGCACACACACACACACACGCGCGCACGCACGCACGCACACACGCACGTTGACTTCAACGAGGTAGCAGCCCTGATATGACCATTTGCAGTCGGCTGCACTATAAACAACATTCTCCTCCCCCCCTCCTCTCTCTCTCTCTCTCTCTCTCTCTCTCTCTCTCTTAAGACATAAAGCAGAAAACAGTTTTGTGCCGTTTACATACAGGCCATTTGTTTTACACCCCATTCTTATCTTTTAAAAGGTGAAGAAGCTCCGTGGTGCATTCCATGTCACGTACCACTCACAGGGAAACATATTCATCTAGATTGTTGGGACTTGCATGATGTGAGACATAAACTCTTCATAGCAGACTCCATGAAATCCCTGTTCAGAGATGTCCCACCTGACATGATCTTTGAGTTTCTGAAAGAGGTCAATATTTTTCATCTGATCTCAAATTTTACAGAAGAAAGATT
>JADBJO010017121.1:0-2500 GCA_016801955.1 Conus betulinus | reverse complement strand
GCGATCTTATCGTAAACCCACCTGCAGGGATGAAGACGCGTCTTGCTGACAGAACGAGTGAGTTACATCTTTTGAACGGATGATAGCACAATGCTGGTTTCCTTCTTAAACACATCCCCTCATCAACCCGCTTGACTGAAGCCACAGTGAAGATTAAAGAGAAGCGGACACGTGAGTCATGGGGCAAAAGCGCTATCTTGTTTTTAACGCCATTATGATGACACACACTCCTGTAGTTCATTTATCCATGACCTAACCCTTTACCCGTCATCCTTATCCGTTGCATTTTCTTTGTCAGAAATGTGAATAAAGAAATTGCCACTGATACGAAACATGCTACACATTTGTATATACCTGGCTCTCCCCACATGTCAATGCCTCTGCCTCTTTCTACAATCACGTGGGACGTTTACAGAATTCGACGAATCACATAGTCCTTTAGTGTAACAGGTTAAGCTGCCGCTGGCTCTTTCTACTAAATATAGTGTCTATTGTAACAGGTTAATGCTGCTTGTCTTTCCACCCATCACGTGGAAGTTTAAAGGAATCACGGTATTACTTAGCTATTACAGCAGGTTTACGCCGCTGTGCCTTTATCTACCAATTCGACAAGGAAGTTTACGGAATTCGACAAAACAACCTAATATATTACAATTAAGATTTGTTAATGAAAAGATGCAGATGAAAAGCAAAGACGAAGCTTAAACAATCCAGTTTGTAATGGCCACTTCCATCCATTTGAAACTTAATTAATCTTTGTTTCAGAACACGATAATTGTTACTTAAAAGAGCTGAGCTTGGGAAAAAATCTTTCCAAGTCATCTTCAGTCATGGTTTATATCCAAAAGGCGTGCCAAAATAGAACGCCATCTAATCGCAGGGAGGACAATTTCGCATTTTGACACTAATGGGGTACCGTAAAGCGGCGGTTTGGGTGTAATGATATAGAAGACGGGAAGATAAGACAGGAAATAAGTTTTTCAAAAGATGCATCAAGCATCTGACGTACATTTTTCTCTTCCGCCTGCTTGTAAGATTTATAAGACAAGCACTAAATCTTGGTTGATTTTCCTCATGGCAGAGAATGTTTATAGACAACACTAAATCTTGTTTTTCTCATGCAGAGAATGTTTCGTTTAAAACAGCAAAAATGAGGGGCGCTTTCTTTCAGCATTTGAGTTTTACGATCTCTCTGTTTAATGTTGTCTAAATCTTTAAATGTCCATAGGCAATCTACGGAATGAAAGCATACTGGGATCTGTCTTTTGTGTAGGAGAGTATGGAAGCAATATTAAGCTGATTCTTCATTTATTTTTTATCTATTTATTTATGTTTGTTCCTGTAATGTATGGATGTTTTTTTTTTGGTTGGTTTGTTCCATGCTGTTTGTTTGTTTTTTCCTCCAACATAATAATTTATACACACAAAAGACAGTTTCCTCTGTCACGTGCTACCCATCGAGGGCGCATATGTTGAGATCAATTTACCATAATTATAATCCTTCGGCGGTGTCTAATGGTCTGTCTTTTCACCCGTGAGTTTCTGGCACAATATAAACGACTGTTCAGCAGTGTTCCTTACAACAGGGGCGAAAGATCGCAATTGACCAAACAGAGCACATAAAGCCTAATCGATATTCACAAAAAAAAAAAAAGAAAAAAAAAAGGAGAACGGACAGCAGCCAACGGATGATTGATATTTGTGGTAATTTTGCGATGTGGCGTTTGTTGGACGTCAGCTGATCCTTGTTCTTGCAGGACAGAAGTGGGAAGCGGAGGGATGCGCCTTTCTTCAGCCTTTCCCTGAACTTTTGTTTCATCATCAAGTTCGGTCCTAAGTCGGTAGCTTCCATGACGTAAATGGCAGTTGAGCAGGCGGCCGAATCACACAATTCTCGTTATTTTCGTGCCCGTCAGAGCAATGCGATTGCCACGGGTGCTCTAAATGGTCTGTTTTAGTGTTAGGACCAATATGTTTTCTTGTTCACTCTGTCTTCTGCTGACGGGGAAAGATGGGACCAAAAAGTCCTTCTTGGATAATTTATTTGAACCAAAACGCTCTTAGGAAAGCAAACGTCGGGTGAATCCTCTGGTCAGATGATCCTGCCAACTCCAGCTGGTCGGTTTCTAAGTCATCCAGCTCCCACACCTCTTCCACTCCCCCCCCCCCCCCCCCCCCCCCTTCTTCCTGGCATCATACCCCCCCCCCCCCACAACCCCTCCTCCAAGCCCCTAGTCAACCCCCCCCCCCCCCCCCAACACACACACACCACTTCCCCTTGTCCTCCTCCTCCTCCTACTGCTCCATTTCTTCTCCATCTCATCCACCACACCCCCCCATTCCCCCTCCCCCCCGTTCCCCCACCTCTCTCTTCCGCCTTCACTTTCTGTCGTACAGTGTCCTGTGTGCATGCGGGTACTTATCGGGGGGGGGGGGGGGGGGGGGGACACAACGGAGTGAACAATGTGAACAATGGCCCTTTTGTCAGTTCCAACTCACT
>JADBJO010017120.1:2500-37500 GCA_016801955.1 Conus betulinus | reverse complement strand
GTGAGAACAACAACGGGCATGTCTCCTTGTTTGTTCTGTATCCTCTGTGTAAATTCTGCTAGGCGAGTCGGTAGTGTAGAAAAGTTCCATTGTTTTGTTTGCTTTTCCTTGAGCTGTGCTAACGAACACACGATCTCTTTCTCTCTCTCCATCTGTCTCAGTCTCCGTCTCCCCCCCCCCCCCCCCCCCCTCCCCCCCTCTCTCTCTCTCTTCTCTCTCTCCTTCGATAACTAATAGAAGGATCGCTTATTCTATGCCTATGTGTGCTAAGTTTTTTTCTTCTTTGTTATCAATTTCTTTATTCTTATTTGTTGTTTCAGTCTACGCCTCAATGTTAATGGAGGAACAACACATCAACTTTTTAATGTACTTGTGAAGATATGTGTGTTTGTTAAAAGTTTTGTAAGTTTTAATCGCTAGCCATATATAGTTAGTCCCTTAGCGGGGCAAAGGCCGGATGAAAAAAAAGCATGTGTTTACTTATCTGTTACCCTTGGAAATAAAGATTATAATCAGCAGCAGCATCCTCCTCCTCCTCCTCCTCCTCCTCTCTCTCTCTCTCTGTCTCTGTCTCTCTCTCTCTCTCTCTCTCTCTCTCTCTCTCTCTCTCTCTCAATAATGACGCCAAATGTAGTATCAAATAAAGCGAGGGAATCAAATTATTGAACGAAAATCGAAACCAGAATTAATCGGCAATGACAATCGGCTGTACTGCATCCGTAGCCAAGACTTGAAGGGGAATCGACTAATGATAGACTATGCCATAGTTCCATTTCTTTCCCTTGAACCGTCCAGAAGAATGTATTTGGCACTCTCTGTCTTTCCCCTTTCTCTTTGACTTTCTCTTTCACTCTCTCTGTTTCACTCGGTCTGTCTGTCTGTCTGTCTCTCAAACATTTAATATAAAGACATTCATTGTCACTTCTGCATGTTCTATTTGCTCCATTCCGGACGGCCTCGTTTCAGACAAACACAACCCCTGTCATACTGCATCAGTTCATTTTGTAGATGAGACGCTTGATCATATTAGTTGCAACAGGTATTCTGGTGTCTTACCCGTTGATTAGATCAAAAGAAGGCCTTTGATATTATTGACGACAATATGCTCCTTCGAAAACTGAGATTGCACACTTTATCAGCTTCTAAATTCCTATATCAACAAAAAGACAACAGAATGTGACTTTGAAGACCCATCTGTCTCTTCAATAACAACCCCTGAATATGGTGTTCCACAAGGCTCCATTTTTAGGCCCTCTTCACATTAACGACTAACCTCTATATGTAAGATCTCCACGCGACCTTTTTCAGATGATACCACAGTTCACACCAGCCATGATGATGTATTGTCTCTAAAAAAAAAATTGCAAAAAAAAAAACCAATTATCTTGTAAAAGTAGTATTCATTTTACTCACACACACACACACACACACACGCACGCACGCACGCACGCACGCACACGCACCACAAACACACACACACACACACACACACACACACACACACACACACGCTGACTGTTTTCATGAGATACTAGCAATCGTGAGGAGAGAGGCAGTGAAGGCTGAAGATAGGTGATCAGCTGTAAGGAGGGAGAGGGGGAGGGAGAGAGGCAGGCAAGGAGGGAATAACACATCAAGTGAGGACAGAGAAAGGGGTGAAAAGTCGTTGCCTGGGTGATGACATGATGTGTTTCGGGCCGCCAGGCCTTCCTTTTTTCTTACAACAGCCCCCCCCCCCCCCCCCCCCCCCCCCCCCCCCCCCCCCCCCCCCCCCCCCCACCCCCCCCCCCCCCCCCCCCCCCCCCCCCCCCCCCCCCCCCCCCCCCCCCCCCCCCCCCCCCCCCCCATAAAAAAAAAAAAAAAAAAAAAAAAAAAAGAAAAAGAAAGAAAGAAAAAAAAAACAAGCATACGAACAAACAAACAAACAAAAAAACCCAAGCACATACACACTAAACTCATCGACTTCAACAAGGGGACACAGAGCCAGAATAGCTACAGTACACTGCTTTGAGCCCAAAGATGGCGGCATTTCAAAAGTGTGAACGTGTTGGGCGCGCTGTCAGTGCTGGACACGAAAAGTTTCTTAACTTCCAGCAGAGAAGAAAGGTTGTTGGAGTGAATTTACAAAATAAAAAAGCTCGAGAACATTGCCAGAAGTCAGTCAACAGCTGCTTGTTAGTCAGTCAGCAGCTGCGTGGACTCACACCTTTGCCTGTCAGTCAGTCAACAGCTGCACGGACTCACACCTTTGCCTGTTAGTCAGTCAACAGCTGCACGGACTCACACCTTTGCCTGTTAGTCAGTCAACAGCTGCATGGACTCACACCTTTGCCTGTTAGTCAGTCAACAGCTGCATGGACTCACGCCTTTGCCTGTTAGTCAGTCAATAGCTGCATGGCAGACAGCAGCAAGTAGAGGGGGAAGCATGCCACCATCTGCTTCAGGATCACATCTGCCCAACCAAAAGATAATTTCAGCAATGACCCTTCTGCCTGTCTGTAAACATGTGTGAGTGTGAGTGTGTGTGTGTGTGTGTGTGTGTGTGTGTGTGTGTGTGTGTGTGCGAGCGAGCGCGCGCGCGCGTGCGTGCGTGCGTGCGTGCGTACGTGCATGTGTGTGCGTATGTGCTTGCATGCGCAAGCCAAACACCATGGCCGTGCACACATTTGCATGCACATGCGATTGAACAATCATTCACTCATTTTTTTTTTTTAATAACACAACTCCCTCCACCACCACCACCACCACCACCACCACCACCCCTTAGTCTGCTCTCCTCCTCCCTGCCTCTCCCTAAATCTCTCCTCGTCCCCCTGACCCCCTGCACAGAATGGTATGACAGTAGTAATGTTGGTCAGCACAATGCCTCTCTTGGCCCCTAATCGCCTTCACAGCTTGAACTGGAAAAAGGCATATAGCATACAGGCCATGACTTAAAGAATGGCCTTCAGCATCACATATTTTCCACTAACAGCGGGTGTTCAAGACTGATGTTGGCAGCTTGTATGCAAGTTCTATTGTGGCATAGGTGTGGCACATCAAGCTGAAGGTGTGGGAATGCACCTTGCCTCCGTAGCAGCACATAGCTGAGTCTATGAGCAGTGGAACTTGTTTTTCTGAAAGTCTCTGAGTTTCTCAAACTCACGGTTATACAGCATTTGGTCCCGGATTTCTGTTCAACTTGCAGCAAACACCATTCCCCCAATGGGGTAGCCTGGAGAATCAGACAGGCGGCGGTTAAGCACGTTCATGTTGATTTCGTATGTTGCTTGGCAACAGTTTCATTTTTTTTTTCTTTTTTGATCAGATATAATTCATTCACAGACAAAAAATCACCTTCACCAATCAAAAATCACCTTTCAAAGCATATTCAAGAGTCCATGTAGATATTCGCCCTTTCAGATATGTATTTACACAAGCCTAAGGCTACGTGCCCTTTCTGGTTGTCCGGGTCTTTGGAAGCGTGTATTGTAGACCCGAACGGAGCCGGCTGCCTCACACAATGCTCTTTGACACGCGATGTGGGAAATAGCGCTCACAAGAAAGCAAAAACTGATATTGTGGTGGAGGGAAAAAAAAAAAAACAGAAACACTGTACACACAACATACCGTTTTTCTGTGCACCCGATCATGTGTGTGTGTGTGTGTGTGTGTGTGTGTGTGTGTGTGTGTGTGTGTGTGAGACGCAAAAAAAGTTTTCGTCTGTTCACACTCTTAACAGAGTTTTGCCGTGAAAAATATGTTGAAATGTTGCCTGATGTTTATATATAACCACTAATTCGGTTTCGCTGTGGTGATAATAAACTCATGATAGAAATTGGCAGACGATTTGGAATACCTCACGATGAACGATTCTGTCGGGACTGCGACCAGAATGACCTGGTGATGATTTCAATTTGTAATGAAATGCACCAAATATAACCACATTAGAAATCAGTTTATACCAAAAAACATTTACAAATATAAAGTCCGTATTTAAACTATTGTCGTTTGCTCTGTGGTGGTAAAACAAGTGCTGCTAAACTTAGTGAAGTTTCTAAAACTCAGTAAAGTTGTGTAACATCAAGTTCTCCATGCCCCAACAGGGGTCACAGGATTAAAATCTTTGAACCTTTGAGTCTTCCATCCGCCCCAACCCACTCCACCCTATCCCGACAACGGCTGTTGTTTCTACCGCTCGGCTGTCATGGGCTTCTGAAGAGCCTAGTAGGTAATAGTTTGTTTTTGTTTAAACAATGAGAAGAGAAACGCGCGCACGCACATGTGTGTGTGTGTGTGTGTGTGTGTGTGTGTGTGTGTGTAATATGGTGGTAGTGGTGGTGGCCAAGTGTGTGTGTGAATAAGTAAGAGAGAGAGTGAGAAAGAGAGAGAGAGAGAGAGAGAGAGAGAGAGAGAGAGAGAGAGAATGTGTGTGCGTGCGTGCGCGCGCGCGCGTGCGCGCGCGTGTATGTGTGTGTGTGTGTGTGTGTGTTAAGATCAATCAATCAATCATTCAATCTTTCTCTGTCTCTTACTTTCTCAGTCTTTTCTTATATTCTCAGTCTCTGTCTGCCTGCCTGCCTGCCCACCTGCCTGAATGCTGCCTGTCTGTTTCTCTTTTGACAATGAAGCCAAATTCTGCATGAAATGAAACGATGGAATCAAATTAAGGAAAGAAATCTTAAATAAATGTTAGCGAACCGCCAAGAGAAATGTGGACAAACGAGTCACAAGACAAAACACGATGCGTTTCGACCTCTTAGGTCTTCTTCACGCAAGACACAAATTAACAAGACAATGAAAATGAATGAATTTGTCACTTAGCTTACATCTCTTTAGCACAAGTAGGCGTTGAATGAAAACAGCCTCGTTTTCAGTCAACGCCTACCTTACGCTGAAGAGATCTCAGCTAAGTGGCAAATTCGTTCATTTTCATTGTCCTATTTGTTTGTGTCTTACCTGAAGGTCGAAACGCGTCGGTATTTTTTTTTTTTTTTTTTTTTTGTTATGACTCGTTTGTCCACGTTTCTCTCGGCGGTTCGCTAACATTTATTTAAGATTTGTTGAGATTTCTGCCTGCAGTTGTCTCACTTTGCAACTAGATTTAAGGAAAGAAAATCCAAACTAGAACTGTACTGTGTTCATAACCAGCAACGCATGAGACTATTTTAGATTTGGTAAGTGTACTAGTAGTTTGTTTTATAATAATAATAAAGTAGTCCGTTGAGACTGTAATAATATGACTGTGGTCTGTTGAGATTGTAATGATATGACTTAGTGATATTCAAGGAACGCTAACTCCCGAGGAAATGTTGAACCGAGAGAAGTTTTCACAAGAACTAAAACTTATCCGAACTATCGTATTGGTCTGTTTACGGACTGACACACAAGATTCTATATGATGGCAGAGGAGTGAAACGGTAGTGGTATTTTACATTATAATCATGGCAGAAGGAAATCGTGTTCCTCCTCAAGCGCTAAATTTACAAGTACCGAAACAATTCTATGGAACTCCCGCCACCTGGACGAAATGGCGTCAAAGATTCGACAGATACGCAGCTGCCACTGGTCTTTCTCTCAGACCTAACAGAGAACATTTACATTAACATTTTAGGTCTCAGTAATTTGATTATTCGATTAAAATCATTAAAATTCATTCGCTAAGTCTTGTAGTGACGCACAGATTCTGTGCACATAGGCGAGCTCAGCGGAAGTCCACCTAGCGTGAGAAGTGTTCACTGACAGTAACAAGCAGACGGCTCCGAGAGAGTACGACGGGCTTGAAGAGGCTATGTTGCGGTCAAATTCGTTGCCCGGTCAAATTCGTTGGTGGTATACCAACTACGTCGTGCTGACAGTGAAATTACTTACAGACCAGTGCTAGGGCCTCCAGTTTATAGGCGACAGTTTAGCCTTAGCACTGCGACAGAACAACCATGGACGGTTACGACGGCAAGGAAGGCTTTGACAGCTGCACCAGTACATTTGCTAGGCCTGGAGACTGACACTGACAGAAAGACAGTGACAGGCTCGACCTACAAGTGGTGCCATTGAAGGGCTTGGGAAAGAATCATGACGAAACCCCCAAACCAGCGTCTAGACTGACTCTCCCGGTAAGGCAGAGTGTGTGTGTGTGTAGATGTGCAAGTGCTTAAATATATAAACGAACTTCTCCAAAGTGTAGGGAAAACACTTTATTCTTCTGTAACCATGCTGTAGATACACCGTCTAAACATGTAACTTACTTACTCCATTAGTTCAATTACTCGTCCCCGCTCCCACTCTGTCTACCATCCCTCTTCACCCCCTACCTACCATCCCATCCCCCCCCCCCCCCCCCCCCCCACACACACACACACACACACGACCTCTCTCTGGTTTGTTTGTTTACTGTTTGTTTCCTTCTGTTTGACTATCCACCATGTCATCATTACATTTATGAATTGTCTGCTTATCATTGTAAAATCAGGTATAGGTAGTGGGACTTTTTGCGTAAGCCTTTTAGTTTTTATAATGTCCCTTCTTTACATACACATTTTTGGTCTGGCTATTGCATGGGTTTACTTAAAATTTATTTGTCTTGGCCAAAATCAAACATTTTAGCAATTCTTGTAGAATCATTGTCGAGGAGGATCATAAAGGAGTGCAGATTTTGTGCAGATTTGGTTATATTAGTGCATTCCAAGAATGAACAGCTCGATTAGTGTATATGAGTATTTTCTAAATTGATGCATGAAAGTTCAGGGTACAAATTATTTGATAATCCTCTGATAGATGGTATTGGATGCTTTTTATAAAAGGAGTCAGGATTTTTATGATCAATGTTATTATTTCATACATGTGTTTCATATCTGCTCTAAAGCGGCAGTACTTTAATGATGGTAAATTTAAATGCTTTAAACGTTCCTCATATGTAAATTTGATAGACCTAGTACCATCCTAGTTGCTCATCTCTGAACCTTCTCTTCAGATATTGATTGTCCTTTTTGATTTGGGAACTCCAGACAACATTTGCATATTCCAGGTATGGTGTCGCCATTGTCTTATAAAGGTTAAAGAGCATATTTCTTCTCTTTAAGGTATAATGTATGTTGATTTTCATGTCAGCTGGCCAGTCGTCATGAAGAGTGCTTGCTCACTGTGACCCCAGGAAGGATACTATCATCGCAGCCAGTGCATTGAACTGCAGTGTTGGTGCAGTTCTTCTTCTCTCTAGAAACAAAAAGATGGCTCAAGACGTCCAGTCTGTTTGATCTCACGTTCTGTGTGTGATGCAGAAAAACGTTACGCAGTCATCGAAAAAGAAGCCTTAGCTGCAACTTGGGCATCAGAGAGACTGGAAGAATACAGCCTGGATAGTTAAAAACATCACTGAAACTGATCACGTGCTTTTTCAGTGACAGTAGCCATTTCACAAGAGCAGCTGAAATACATCGTGGTAGGCTTAGTACATACATGCTTTTTCAGTGACACAGTAGCCATTTAGCAAGAACAGCTGAGATGCATCATGGTAGACTTCTCTTCCATTCTTGCACAAAGTTACTTGCACACATTATGAATAAATTCTACAAGACATGAAAGATTGTTAATTTGGATTTTTTATTTCAGGGAGATGAAAAAAAAAAGTAACACTTACCATTTACAGGTGACAAATATTTCAAGATGAGCCTTTTTCAATGATTATGGAGTTTCCTTAATAGTAGGCAATGGTAGGCTGCCTTTATCTAATCCAACTCTGCTTTGTGTTCGGTGTCGTTAACTAGTGGACTGATGTCGGTGTTGTGACTGTTTGACAGCTGGAAAGGCCGGACAAGACATGGCTGTGAGGCCAGCACAGAGATGAAAGAGCACCTGCTGCCTTCACCCTTGTCGAAAGCCGTCCAGTGTGAGCAGTAATGCCGCTGCCAGCTCCCAGTGCCTCGACCCCCAGAGTAGGTACCCCAAAGTGATTTTTAAAGTGCTTTTTATTGTTTGTTTTTTTTTCAGTAAGTCAAGGTGATAGAACAGCTAAATAGTCCAGGGATATTAGGCATGATGGTTGAAAAAAAGGTTATAGTTTTCATTTTTGGTACACATACAGATGACTAGTCGTACATGTTGTGTGTGAAAAGTAAAAAAAAAATTCCATGTCAGCAACATAGTTATTTTCTTCCTTTCTTTCTTAGTATATAAAATAAGGCGTGATTCTAAGGTTTGAAAATATAGTATCCTAAGTCATTCAAAAGGTGACTAAATAAGAGCTCAAATCAAATGAAACAATTGAAGAATACACATAATCTCTCTAATGATAGTATTTTGACAGGAGCACATGTATGCAAAATGCAGAAAATAAAACGGACAATTATTGAAAATCGAACCTTTGTTTTTATGTCTCTGTTGCCATTTGTTCTCCAACTTCACTGTCTCACAAGAATCTGCCATTCTTGCCATTAGTCTTCCAAGAACTTGCAGAGGTCCAAGGTGTTGGTGCAGGTCAGTCCCATGCAACTGCAGATGGAGGAGCAAGGCATGCCTGCTCGTCGACAGCCACAACTGCCAGTACAGCCAGCCTTGCAGCCACAGGAGACGATGCGTAACAGTTTATCAGGTGCCCGACGGCAGCTCTGTGGGCACAGGTCAAAGTGAACCATGAGATGAAAGCAACCCCATTTGGTTGGATCAATGTCATTTTCTAACCACTGATGTACCTGACAGTATGTTCTGAAGGAATGCTGACGAGCAGCAGCACTAGGAGGTGGTAAGCTTGCCATTTGAAAAACCCCACTTGCAACCTTTCTGGTATTCTTTTTCTTGAAGGATGCCAGTCTGAAACTGTCCAGGCTGTTGAAAGTGGAAGCACCATATACACGCAGCAGAAATTCTTCACCAGCTTTTGCAATGTCCTCTGCATCTGCATCTGCGATGTTGAAAACAGCCACAGTTTGAACAAGACTGTGTAAATCCGGTAGTCATTAAGACTGTCATCAGATTTTGTTCAGTCTTTTTGTCAGACGCCCTGTCGGTGTACCAGGTCTTGTGAAGAATTTTTAGTGCAGTGTCACTGGAACTCACCACTCCATTTTCACCTGGTAGCTCAGTTATGGTGATATTGTCCCCAAAGGTCGCTTTGGGCTTGTCTTTTAGATGCTTCCTGCTGTATGTTTCTTTTCCCTTTTCATTCATGTATTCTTCAAGCTCGGCAAAAGAATATTGACATTCATCATTGTCATAGAGAAATGCACAAAGTTTTTCAAAAGCACTTACTTTTTCTGCATCTGCAGGACGACCTTGATTTTTGTCAGATTTTGTCTGAAAAAAATCTGGCATAGCACTGTTTGTGGTCACTTCAGCTGTCACAAAGTCAAAACACTCTTTGCCCGTGCCAAAACAATTTCACCCCCATTTGTCTTTTCTCTCTAGAGCCCGGGCTGTTGCCTTTTCTTTCATTTCAGTAGTTCTGACTTCATAAATTTCTCTCTCCGAAATTTAGCTCCTTTATTTTTTTCCACTCTTGTACTGGCTTCTTCACCAAAAAAAAAAAAGCAGTCTCGCACGGCTGAATGCAGACTGGGTGTTTCTTTTTCGTTGGCTGATCTGCGTGGGCAGATTTTGGTTGTGATCCACGACGGGTATAGTTCTTACGACACTATGTATCTCTGTATGTACAACAACTGATGAACAGTCTGTCGGTTGACTATGCAGCCCATCCCCGTACAATAAACTTGTTTCAGTAATAGTCTGGAGTCCTCTTGAAACTGTACAGATGGGTCTGTTGACTTCGGTCAAACTTTCATTGCACAACACGTAGATTTCATCCATTTTTAAAGCTTGTGAACAGACGAAGCATGATGTTGTATTAAAATATGGACAAAATGTAATAATTAACCTTTAGTTTCTTCTGATCATGGTACTTCTTCATCCAGACAACTTTAACTTATTGCTTAGTTAACACGATATCAGCATCCTATCGGTGTCATTTAATCAATTTTTTAGCATATTTAAGTCTTAATATGTATGGTATTTGCTTACAACATTTCAAATTTAAGGCTATTTTTAAACAGTGGACACAGTTTTATGGCCAAACCAACCTTTATCAAGATCTTTTGCCTCAATGATCAAAAACGGGGGTATATTCAGCACAATATTTAGCCCAGTTGCTGACACTGGATTTTTGGGGAACTTTCAGAATTTCATTTTCAATAATGGTACTATCAGTGTACCGAATGAAAACTATAACCTTTTTTTTGGGGTTGCCCTCTATATTTTTACCTAATATGACTGGACTAAAAAAAACAAAGAAAATTATTTAAGATTTATGTCTGTAGCTAAATTAGGAGTGAAGTAATGGATTTTCAAATGTATTATTTTTTTATGACAGTCGGAATTCCCCTTAAGGGCCATGTTTGGAGGCTAGTAACTCAGCCATTTGGCATGTGATATGTCTGAAACCATGGATGATTAATGTTAGTTACTTGTAATATACATCTAATTTTTATGTCTAAAACCATGGGTGGTCAATGTCATCTATTTGTAATATACACTTAATTTTTGTGAGACCTTAGGCTTATGTAGAGTCTGAATACCACACTTTCAAAAATGCCAAAATCTTCATTTCGACTTAGGTTTTTTCTCGTATTGGCAATGATGAATCAAAACAAGTTATAAAAATGACATATCTCTGCTTTCAAGTGACAAACAGGCATGTAACTCGCATCAAAATGATTAGGATATACAAGAACTATCTTATAAGAAGACATTTGAACATGTCAGCAACTGTACACCCCCATCCCACCTCCAACCCACCCCCACCCTTTTACCTAACTCCTTGTGTGCCATATAAACATTACGTACATGAATTAAATATCTCTGCTTGTTATGACCTTATGAAGACATATGATTGACATTTGCATCAAAAGTAATGCTCATAAGATTTAATTAAAAGAAAACAATACTTTCGGCCCTTCCCCATCCCCTCCCCACTCCTCTCCCACCCCCTTTCCATTCTACCCTAATTCTCCAGTGCCTATGCTTTCCATTTATTAATGAAATTTACATAAAAGTGATTGCCAGAAAAATTGGAGATAACACACAATGTCATTATAACACATAATATACACCTGTCCCTTTACCCCCATTCCCACCTCCTTACCAGCAGGAATGAAAGAACAAACTTAAAAGTTTACTAAGTTGTAGTTGAAAGCCTGAAGTATTGCATGAGTGTATAATTATTTCAGATATTTATCAGAAAAAGTATTAGAACCAGCCGCCGTGTGAAGTGGTTAGCATCGCGGACTCCTGGCTGGGAGGTCATGGGTTCAAATCCCATCAGAGTTATGTGGGTTTTTCTGCCCCGACCAGCTCCTATCCAGAGTTGAGTTTGCTGCGGACTCAGTTGGGAAGACTGGGACCACACAGTTGAGTTTCATCCACTTAATGGATGTGTTTCTGAGAGTGTTGCTCAAATTTCCTGACCAACACTGCAGGTGTGTGTATCTCTCGGGCCTGGTTGATGCCGTGATATATATGAATGAAAGGAAGTGTAGAGTACAGCCCTGTCATGTAGTCTCAGACCGAAATGGAAATCCGTAGCATCATCTTAATCATCCTCATTCTCATCAATCAGCATTTAAAAAAAAAAAAGTCTCGAATTCTGTGGCCCTTCTTGCCGTGCTGTCATGGTGACCTCAGTTTTCAATGTCCTCTCCAGGTCTGTGGCCTTGGTTTGGTTCCATCGGGGTCACTGGTATGGGCGGTCTATGGGGGCTGTCGTTGGATGGACGTGGTGGCGCCCTCCGGAGGGAGAGCTCACTCACGCCGGCTCCGCAACTAAGCAATTATTGTTGTCAGTAGGGGGTTTAGTTGGTGGTGTCCTGTGTATGTTAGATCAGAACAGGCGCCACTGAATACCACCGAAGTGACTCGGCAGTAGCGCAGTGTCTCCTCTGGTGGGTTGCCTCTTGACGACTTGACATTGACTGCTCCTGTGGATTGCCGGGGCTGCGGCGTGGCCGATCGGGCTGTGGCTGTGGATGGGGTGTCGGAATGAGCGGCGTGGGTGCACTGCCTCTGAGGTGGGGCAGAGGCTGGGACAGCAAAAAAAGAAGAAGAAGAAGAAGTATTAGAATTATTTTTTACTATGAACTTTTCAGTCAATGCCAGCACTGAAAATACAAGGGAATGACTCCTCTTTCTAGTTAGCATATGATTTTTTAAATTGATAGATATCTGACAAGCACAGTGCAGAAAACCAGAGGAGGTGATGATGAGTGAGAAGTGCGCATGGCGGCCGTGGCTTGCGGCTAATCGGTAAACCGCCCCAACTTTTTACACACCCTTACACTCAGTCACCGTCAAAAACACAAAAGACAATGCATAGAAATGAAATATGAATAACAGATTTTGTCAGATGCATTTTTATTTTTTGATTAATTTACGAACATTTGTAGAAAATGACACTTGAACGTGGGTCAACAGCCCACTGCCACTTAGTCATGGAGGGAGGGTTTGTGTAGAACTGGTCACTGTTACGCTAGGCTTAACCTTTAGACTCCCACAAAGCTGTTCCAGAATGGTGGATAATGTATGCCTGCGTCACTGCCATGATTGCCATTTGGGGAATGGCAGTAAATCATTTTGGCCTTCTCTGTGCAAATGCGGATAGTTTTCGGGAAGTATAACTGTAATAGATTCCAAATTGTGAAGGGTCCATAGGATCTAAAAATGTCTAGGAAACCCCCTTTCAACACCCTGCAATGACTTTTTCAGAGATCTAAATGGGTGACTGGAGTGACAACGAACTCATCTGTGTGAGGCAAGCAAAATGGCAGCGCCAGGGCCAAGCATGAGTGGTAGCAGCACGAAACATCCACGACTGATGGAGCTAGCCAAAGCTCAGCGTTAATTAGAGCGGCTACTTGAACAGGATAGTGGTGATGAATTTCATTTGGACAGTTCTGGTGAAGATGAGGGTGCAGATGAGGATCTTCAGCCACAAATGAGCGACGTCGAAGATGGAACTGACAAGCCAAGCAGAGCAAGTGGTGAAAGGAGAAGGGGGCGTTGCAGGAAGTGTGGAGGTGTGTTTGCCAGTGTGGACAGTCAGTCAGATGATGGGTTTAAGCCAACTTTACTTGATTTTGTAGGGAAACCTGGTCTGAAAGAACAACCTGGTGGGGATGGATGTGTAGGTTTTTTCTCTCTTTTTATCACAGGTGGTTTAGTGCAAAAATTAGTCTCAGAATCAAACAGATAAGCACGATACACAATTCAGGAGAGGCAGGCAAGGCCACAGCAAATATAAATACTCTAGATATGCTACATGGAAAGAGATCAACATGTTAGAAGTGAAGCAGTTCTTGGGCCTCGCACTACTTGTGGTGACCATGAAAAAAACATCAACAGAGTCGTCATGGTCAAAACATCCACCGCTGACCACAAACCTATTTCTTTTGGTAACGGCTAGAAACAGTGTGTGTGTGTGTGTGTTTGAGAAAGAGAGAGAGAAAGAGAGAGTTGTGTGTTTTTATGAGAAAGCGTATAAACGTATGTGTGTGTGTTATCCCCTGTTTTGAAATCTGGCACATTCTAGTTTCCCACCAGAGAAACATTTTAGTATCGTATTAGTATTTTTGGTTAATTGTTCTTATTTTATTGTTTTCATATGGTTTTTGCAATTGGTCAAGATCCTGTATGTTCCTGCATAGGACTTTGTGAAAAATAGACTGCTACTGTTCTTTTTTTACTTGAAGAAAACACTTTCAGAGATTGTTTTCAGTGTGGATTATTTACTGTGGCCATCATTTCAAAAGCAAATTTTACAGTTTAGTGAAGAAACTGACAAGTTCCAGTGTGTTCCTGCATAGGACTGTGTGAAATGAGGACTGTGCTGATGTTTTATTTCCATGACCAACCTTCACAGACTCTTTGTAGTCCAAGGGCCCACACCACCAAAAAAGGCCTAGAAAATGGAAGTGTGTCGGCTAGGACCATGCATTGAAATTTGTTTTTATTGATTTGGAAAGAGGGTCAGTAGTGTATTGCTTTTTGACATACTAGAACTTTGAACTCAATCTAGTTTGAGAGAAATATGCATTTAAAAGTGATACTTTCAATCAAAAAGACAAGTATTTTTTAAAACAAGCAAAATCTGGAGGAAAAAAAAGTCATATGACGTACTCCAAACCAACTTTCAGACACCTCAGGTAATAAAATAATGTAAGGTCTGAGGTATTGGGTTCATAACAGACACACAAAAAATACAAAAAAGAACATAAAAGACAGTTTTCAGTTTACCTGATACTGAGAAAGAATTATGTCCCTTAGCTGAACTGATGCAGTCCTGATGTGCACATAATACATTTCCATTGAAATCAGCCCACATTCCATACAGTTCAAGTCAAGCATAGCACAAGTATTCACTGAATTATTTTCACATTCTATTTTTGTTGTCACTTTAGATGGACTGTTCACTGGTGAAAATACAAAGTTTGGCTTACATTGCTTGATCACAAACAATAATGACTGTTTTCTGGTCTAAATGTTCAGCAAAGTCCATGCTTCTGCAGAGGATAGTGTTGACTGTTGACATGTCTGTAGCACTGCCATCAAAGACTGGAAGATATGTCACAGAAGCACAGGCTGGCACTTTCTTCTGAACAGCTGCATTAAATCCAGTCCAGGTGGCAAAGGAAGGCTTTCAAGTGACTGGGTGCATAGCTTGAGCACAAAATACAACATGTCTTGTTTTACAGTGGTCATTTTGGCATTTTGTTGTGCAGCATCAGTAGAACCTAGTTCTGCAAACAGAGAATCTGTCCTCTCCTCTTTTTAGAGAAATACACAATGTTGGTCTCAGCACAATCCAGTTTTCTTTTCCTGGATTTGTTGACATTAGAATTATGGGTAGTGGCGTTTTCCACAAATGTAGCTGGCAAAGGATGTTGTCCACACTCAACTGTAATTTCATTCACACAATGTGTTGTGTTTTGTCCATTCATAGTTTTTTCTTGGAAGTCAGTGTTGTCCCAAACCAGTGTTATATATTGAGACCTGTTGATAGAAGATGGCACTTCTCATTTCAGCTTCAGTGATACAAGTCTCAACTCTCTGAAGTGTTGTCTGTGAGGTGCAATGCCCAAGCCCATTCAATATGTTAACAAGTCTTCTTCCTGATCCTGTTATGTGTCTTACCGCCATCCCAAGCATGATCTGCTTTGGTGTGGTGTAGTTCTTGTTTGCCAAGGAAATAATGTTCTGTGAGATGGTTAGTGTCTTTTGCTTTACATCTCATGGAACATGTCATGATCCTGTTCAAATTCACATGTGAAACCACAGATCCAGGCAATGAAGTTGAATAATTCAGCAAGAACAATTATTAAAAGATTGTCTTCATTTCCATCATCTGAAGAAGGAGGCCATGAAGCTATTTTTGGAGTTGTTCTCTAAACATTCCTCACAGAAAGAGCAGACATGTAAAGTTGCTTCCGTTCATTTTCCAAATCATTGCTTGCAGCTTCTGCAGTCTCTCTCTGACTGTTTTATTCCAGTCACAAGCCTTTGTCTTACTCACTGTTTCACAAGTTTGCTGACATTCAGCATTAGAGTCTGTAACAGCTGTATTCCTCTGGGTCTTATGATCCTGAGTATAGATGACATCATTGTTAGATTGATGACTCTCTAAGTCACTGTCTTCTGATTCAAGATTGTGGTCAGTTTCAGTGTCTTCTAGTTCTGTGCTCACAACAATGCTGTGCCCAGCACTGGGAAAAAAAAAAAAAACAACACCACCTGTGACTTGCTTTTGAACCTTTGACCTGCCTGCAAAAACAATGTAAGAGTATACTGCCTGAAGGCACGTTTTCAAATATGTGCTTTTACAATGTTTGCTCAAACTCAAAGAAATATTTTCTCTTCTGGACATGTTTGCCTAAGTCTGTTGAGCTTAGTGACAGTGGCAATTCTTCCACCCTTTTCGCAGCGGTGGTTCTATGACATTCATACAGAATGAATCAAATGATTTCTGGAATGGGCGTGGTGAACACAGGGTAGAAGCTGACTCAGATGAACCATACAATCAGCTGTTTTGGCCTTCATTGTCCCCTTGGATGCTATATGGATCTGTACTAGGAGTTGTGATACCTGTGAGAGCAATGAAGATTAGTATTAAAAGTAAAACTAGACAGAGGCTCAGGGGGAGGGAGGGAAGGGGGCAAAAGGAGAGGGAGGTCACAGGGAGAACAGGGAGGGAGAATAACAGAAAAGGTTTTGAAATATATATAAAATATACTGGTGAATTCTTAAAACAAAATAAATAAAGCAGCATTACTGCAGTCACCATCATCATCCCCATTATCATCATCACTTAATAAATACAATAACAAATACCATCACAGCAACTGGTAACTCTCAAAAGGCGGTAATACTGGCCACCAAAGTAAAATAGGGAAGGAAAAAAGTGGATTGAGATTAGCACACCATGAATATGGGGAAAAAAGGGATGCACTATAGTGAAGTTCCACTGAAAAAAAAAAAAGGTAGCTTAAGAGTGAAGGTACAAAAAGAATGTAAGACTAGGAGGAGAATGGGTGACTGGATGAATGAACATGAAACAAAACTGATGAAACATTATAACCAAAAAGGATGTTAGATGAGGGGGGAAAAAAAATCAAATGAGAAAGTAGGTCTTTCTTACTTTTTTATTTGTTCTTCAAACAAGGATCTATGAACATTTTTTTTCTGCATCTGTCAGTCTCTTGAGCACACCACTCATGTGCACAGTGACACAAATACAGTGACACCTGTCATACACTTCTCAACAAAAACATGAAGAACAGCAGCAACACACACACACACACACACACACACACACACACACACACACACACAGGTGCCAGCATGTGCGAAGAGAGAGAGAGTGTGTGCAGTGTGAAAATGGGGTGAGTATGTGAACTTACTTTGCCTCCACAGCTAGAAAGTCCAGTCTGTACTGAATGTCATGGAGGACATCAGCTCTCTGAAGACTGACAACAGCATCATAGAATCCTTCTGCTGAAGGGCGTCCCTGTTGGCATCAGATAAACTGATTACATATCAACGCATATTTATACACACAGACACAAAACACACACACACACACACACACACACACACACACACACACACACTGCTAATGTTTTAACTAATCAGGATATATAACTATGCATTCAAATACCCACGCCCTTACATATGATTTAATGTGAAATTTTCATATTCACACACCCATCAAAAGTAAAAACTGACCTATGCTACATGTAAATCATACACATGACACTAAAGTTTATGCTGATTATCCTTATGTCGGTCACATCTTTCATTTCTAGAAAATAAAGCTACATACCAAATTACCAAAATTTTGTTTTTTTCCTGATTCTGCACACTGCATAGATTTTTAAATGCAGAATTCATGCTTTTTAACATTTGTTTTTGATGATCAGTGCTTATCATTTATTATTATTATTATCATCATCATCATTAGTATATTATTACTATTTCGACATCAGTTAGTGCGCACTCGGTAAAAAGTCTTAAAATTGTATTTTGGTACACTTGTACTGGATTGTTTTTGATTCGAATATGGACAAACATGTATTAATTAAGCAATGAGCAAAAAACAATATCTTTGTCAGTTGTCAGACTGGGACCCATCAGACTAGCACTCTCACACAACTCAGTGACCCTGGTGGGGATGGGGAAGAGGGTGGGGAAGTGTAAATGAGAACAAATGACAGAGACACACTACCTCACTTCTTCAGTTTTTCACACACGCACATGCACACATACATACACGCACATGCACACATGTCATGTCATGGAGATAATAAAGTGTTCTTGACTTGAAATGAAATGGGATGCCAGAGGGGGCGAGGTCGGGAGGGAAGTGGGGGTGGTGGTACAGAATGGTAGGGGTAGCTTAGAATTGTAAGCAGTTTATGAAACTGGGTATCGAGGACCACTCTTCTGTCTGTGTGTGTGTGTGTGTGTGTGCGTGTGTGTGTGTGTGTGTGTGTGTGTGTGTGTGTATGTGTGATAAATTTGTCAGTCTGCATCAGCAACATCCCCTTGTTTTACTGAAGTTCTGTCTGATGTCAGCACGATATTTGTTTGCTCAAGACATGTTTGTCCTTCACTATGTGATGCGTGCACCATATCAAAATTTATTTACTGTCATAACAAAAATGCTTTAAATACTTACTTGACAAAGTTTTTTTTTCTGGACACCATATTCCGGTGGCTGTGTTGCGCTTCCACTTGGTTTTCTTGCATAAAATGCAGATGGATGGCAAAACATTGGAACTTGTTCCTCTTCCATTTTTCTGTCGTTTTGGGCTCACTTTCTTTCTTGGTGAAACTGTACCAGTAGCTTTGCCCCCTTCTGAAAACGCGCCTGTGCTTGTTCTATTCCGCATTTGCTATTTAAACGCGTGTAACACTGGGGGTGGTACAGTGCATTTTCTGGCTTTGAGTCGAAATCAGAAGCTTTTGAGCGATCACCTGATCTTCTCCATCTAAGATCGTCCATTGGTGACAGGATCAAAAAGTTGTAATCCATTGAATGTCAGAAAATTGTTCTAAATAGGTAGAAATTGCACATTCGCAACAATGAACAAGACAGTCGTCTGCATGTTAAGGGAAATAACTTGCGATGAAAAGTCAGTAAAAAGATGTTTTCGGCTTCATTAATTTGCCAACTTTTTTGCGTTCTACTGAATAATTTAGATAGGTTCGGTGGTTCTAGACTATAAAATTTTAATCTTATGTTATCCAAGTACTTTTTGAAAAAAAAAAAAAAAAAATTTGATGCGGTTTTCTAGCCGACGAGCTTGAATGATAGCTCGATGTGGCCCTCGGACTATTGTGGTGTGAAGTACTGTTTTCCTGAAGAAAGTGGATGGTACAGTTCTTTCAAAAAAAAAGGGCAATTTTTTTCATATGAAGCAAGAGTAGGGTTAGCTGTTTTATTATGTTTATGTTATTCTAACATTGTTTTTGTTCAACTGACACTTTTTTTTTGCTTAAATTACTAACTATACTTATCTAGCAACAACAAAAATTAAGTAAAACAGAAAATATGTTATGTGTTTTCAATGTCTTGCCTACATAGATCTTGCCACACAGCTAGCAGTATTGTGTTGTGGCTGTGACAGGAGAATGACGGTGAACGAGTCTTTGGGGCCATGTAGGATGGTGTCTGGTTTGGTGAGAGGGCAGATTTTTGCAATTGGGTTTTGAGCAGGGGAAAGTACCTGGTAGTTTAGGTGTGGAGATTTTGTTCAGTTTAGAGCACAAAAAGTAGATCTTTTAGATTTTTGTCACATTCAAAAGTAATGATGGGTTTAGTTTGAAAGGCAGGTTTGTGATTGTCTACTATATGCCAGTTATACAGACAGGGAGAGTGTGTGGGTGGAAGGAGGAGGCAGGCGGTGGGTCTGTCTGTCTCTTTAGAGAGGCTGGATTTCCAGAGCAGATGTTCTGGATGTGGCTGTGGTGCGGCTGAGAGCATATTAATGATGGCATTGGGGTATCCACAGTTAGTGAGAACTTGAGACATTTTGGCGGCTTGTAGAGTGAGATTTTCTTCTTTGGAGCAGAGTCTGCATAGGTGGAGGAATTCTGAATATGGAATACTGTCTTTAGTGGATGGGTGGTGGGAAGATGTGTAGTCCAGGTATGAATGCGCATCAGTGGGTTCGTAGAAAATTGAGGTTTTGAGCAGTCCATCTTTGAAGGAGATGGTGATGTCCAGGAAGTTGACCGACTGTGAAATGGTGTAGGTCAATTGGATGGATGGAAGGTCTGAGCAAAGTTGAGGAAATTGCAGAGGTCATGTTCTGGCTCCCAGTCCATCATCTATGCATCTTTTATAGAGCTGTGGTGTTGAGTCTGTATTAGAGGTTAGTAGGTGGTATTCTAGGTGTCCCATGAAGAGGCAGGCATAGAATGGTCCCATTTTGGTTCCTATAGCAACACCACTGATTTGTGAGAAGGTGTGGTGGTTAAATTCAAAGGTGTTGAGGGTGAGGACTAATTCAGCAAGTCTGACCAGTTAGCTGTGGGAGGATATTGCTGGTTAGGGGGCCGTTTGTTAGGAAAGAATGTGAGGGCCTTAAGTCGATCAGCGTGAGAGGGATGGCAGTGTAAAGAGAGACAACGTCAAGTGTAAAGAGGAGGCTGGGTTGGAAACTGAGGTCAGTTGGTTGTATGATTGGT
This sequence comes from Conus betulinus, assembly GCA_016801955.1. Lineage (NCBI taxonomy): Eukaryota > Metazoa > Mollusca > Gastropoda > Neogastropoda > Conidae > Conus > Conus betulinus. Next base: position 17,298 of record JADBJO010017120.1, on the reverse strand, counting down.
CATGTTGAGTGTGTGGGGTTGTCTTTGAGGTATGTGAGGAGGCTTTGTACTATGGGTTGTGTGATTGATCATGTTGAGTGTGTGGGTTGTCTTTGAGGTATGTGAGGAGGCTTTGTACTATGGGTTGGAGGAGAGAGTCTAAGTACTGTGAAATGTGTTATGTAGGGCAGCTACAAGCAGAAACGATGGGTCTGCCAGGTGTATCGATTTCGTGTATTTTAGGGAGCAGGTAGAAGGTGGTTGTGGGTTTGGTGTCTGTCATTATTACGACCACTTCCTGGTTTGTACATTGTGTAGGAAAGCCAAAGGGGGTCATGTACACTTTCAGTTATCAACAATAATGTGTAGGTGTGTAGGAAAGCCAAACGGGGTCATGTACACTTTCAGTTATCAGGAATAATGGGTAGGAAACATCCTTGACCACTTTTTAAATGACCACAAATTTTCCTTTTTTACACAATTCTGCCTAAAAACTAGAATGTTCGCTTTGAAACAAGCCCCAGCTGATACTTGTTCTGGAACTGTGAAGACATTAAGACTAGAAAGGTAAAGTTTTCTTGAGATTTATTGTGAATGTTTTGGAGCTTTAAGATTGAGTGTCAGAAAATATGTTTCCTTTCATGTGTGTGGGCAGAAAATATCACATTTCTTTTCATTAGTATGACAACTATTTCTTTGAATAGTGGCCTTGGGGGCTTTACATTTCATGTGACAATCTTTTCTTTCAACTTTCATTTCTGGAACTGTGTGATGCTGTGATGTTAACTGTGATGGAACTGAAACCAAGTCATTACAGTTAGTTGGAAAGTGAGGTGACTGCAAGCGGAAATTAAAACAAATTTTAAAAGGTATTGGAAATTACTCCCAAAGTTAACATGGACAAACAAATTCCAACACAAACACAACGCATTTTGACCTTTGTAGGTCTTCTTCAGGCAAGATAAACAACATTCAGGACAATAAAACGAACGAGCAATCTCTTCCAAAATTCAGCGCAAGATGGGTGTTGAATGAAAATGAGGTCGTTCGTAAGGAGACAAAGCAAGTTAAGATAACAATATGATAAGAATGATACTGATAGCAAAAATAGTAATGATGATGATGTTAAAAAAAATGACAGAGAGAGGATTACTGCCACTGTTAGTGATAATATGATGATAGTAGTTGTAGTATTAATAGTGGCTATACACACAGAAGGGGAGAAAGGAGAAGGGTTAGAAGATTGTCGAACAGATGATGATGGTGATGATAATGGTAATGATGGTAACATCAGTAATAACAATGATAATGATAATAGTAACAGTAGCAATGATAATAATACTATTACTAACAATAGTAACAGTAGTAATAGTAAAAATAATAAATCTAAAGGTAAAAAAAAGAAAATAGCAGTGGTAGTAATGATGAGAGGGAGGACAGGAAGAACAGAGGAGAAGGAGGGTACAAACTATAGAAAGGATGAAATCTAACAGGTATATTGAACCTCGAACTGCGCAGGACAGTTGTGCCAAATGAAGAGAGGTGACGCATGTGCAGGACTCGCTTTGGGGTTGCGCTCTGCAGGGCTCACACGTGCTTTCTTTGCTGGTCTGGATATTTTACAAAAATTAATCGATATTTATCATTCTCAGTGTGTGTTGAGAACAACAGTGGTTTGTGTGTGTTTATAGTATTTGTTTTTTTCCAAGTAGAAATATGAGGTAGGACCTGATCTTTCTATTTCTTTGCTTTAATAAAAGAAGGGAGGGGTTTTTTTTTTTGCGCACTTTTGGTGTTGAAAATGGCGGATGGTTTGGGCCGTGAAGAATATGATGGTAGTGATAGAACAGAATCTCCATGGAAGAAGAAGAAGATGTCCATGTCGGATGTTTTTCCTGTGATGAAAGACGTAAGCTCCAGGCTCTTTAAATTGGAAGAAAGAGAAAGGCAAACTGGGGTGGACGAAAACTTTATGAACAATTACGGCTGCCCTTCCAGACCTAGCACATGTTTAGAAGAGGCTAGCACACACAGCAGTCATGCCGCGTTGGATGGATAAGCTGGGGTCAGCACATGTTTAGAAGAGGCTAGCACACACAGCAGTCATGCTGCGTTGGATGGATAAGCTGGGGTCAGCACATGTTTAGAAGAGGCTAGCACACACAGCAGTCATGCTGCGTTGGATGGATAAGCCGGGGTCAGCACATGTTTAGAAGAGGCTAGCACACACAGCAGTCATGCCGCGTTGGATGGATAAGCTGGGGTCAGCACATGTTTAGAGAGGCTAGCACACACAGCAGCCATGGCGAAGCCGGGGTCAGGGACCCACAGTGTGATAAAGAAGGGTGCCACAAATATTTCACATAGTGCTGAAGAGCAAAGCTGTGAGAGTGAATTGGACTTCACAGTCGCCCTGCCAGTTTACCAGAGCGGAATGTGCAGGAGTACTTGATGACTTAGTGAGAGAGTTGGAAGTTGAAGAAAAAATCACTGTCAAGTTGTCAGATAAGGGTTTTGTGGAAAAATATCAAATCCAAGAGAACTGCCAGGAAGTTAGAGCCCTCAACTTAATAATGAAATCAGAGACAAATCGACAACCACTAATGCCAGGAAGATGGCCACCAGACTGTATAATGTGCAGGTGATCCTGTCCAAAGCAGGGGTCACCATCATTTCACTGTCTGACAGGGTGCACCTGCTGTGTGACTATGTGAGTCAGCTGTCGGTCATACAGAGGGAAATAAAAAATGCAGCTTGCAGCTTTAAAGCAGGACAACTCAGAGAGCACATAGACCAGTGGCAGGAAATCACAAAAGACAAAGAAACCATAAAGCTTGTGGAGGAGCACACACTGAGTTTACAGAGGTACCAGTGCAAGATAAACCAGCAAGAGAAATGCAGTTTTCCACAGAACAAAGTGGTGTTATTGATGAAGAAATAAAAGACTTGATTGATTAAGGGGTATTTGTAGAATCTAGTCACACAAAAGGGGAATATATTCGCATATTTTTGTTAGGCCTAAGAAAAATAACAAGGTCAGGATGATACTAGATCTAAAAAATCTCAACAAGAATGTAGAATATCATCACTTTAAGATGGAAAACTTTGAAAAACACTTTGGCCTAGTGACAAAGAACTGTGGGTTTGTCTCCCTAGATTTAAAGGATGCATGTTATAGTGTTCCTGTAGATGAGGATTCCCAAGAATACTTAAGTTCATGTGGAAAGGAAAATTGTAGAGATTCACAGCATTCCCAAACGCACTAGCTTGTTGCCCTGGTTTGTTTACAAAGTTACTGAAGCCAGTCATGGCTTACCTACATAGACTAGGTTTTGTGTCAACTTGTTTCATTGATGACTCGCTGTTGATTGGAAACTCAAAAGACGAGTGTATTCAGAATTACACATGCTGGATCTGTTTCCGAGATTAGGTTTTGTGATTCAATTTGAAAAATCAGTTTTGAACCAACACTTGAAAATACATAGGTTTTGTAATCGACTCGCTGACCATGATAGTGATGTTGACTCCAGAGAGAGGAAAGAAAAAAGAAATTGCAAATAGTATGCAAATTGTTAGAACTGGGAAGTCTAGTGTGAGGGAAGTAGCAAAATTTATTGGACTTATTGTGGCTAGTCTTCCATTGGTTAAGTTTGGCACTTTGTACATGGAGGTTGATAGAATAAAAGCATTGAAAGAAAACTGAACAATTTGACGCCATGGTAGTGTTTTCAGAGAAGAGAGGCTAGAGAAGACGTGTAGGTCGAAAAACAATGTTATGAACTCTGGTAATGATATTGCTGCCCCAGATGAACCAGTGTCATTTTTTTCTGATACACCTCTTACAGGCTGGGGGTGTTCTTGTGATTCTTGTAGAACAGGAGGACAGCGGACAACAGAAGAGTCCAAACTGAGTATTAATGCTTTAGAATTGGAAGGAGGGTCTTTTTGCTTTGCAATCATTTGCATCTGGAAAGGAACACGCATCAGGCTCATGTCATATAACTCAACTGCGATCTCATGTGTAGACAAATGGGCACAAGTCATTTTCTAGCTTGTAATTCAGTGGTCAAAGATGTATGGCTTTTTTGCCAGGGACGTGATATTTGGATTGCTGCGCCATTTGTGCCAGGCAAGGATGATTTTGAAGCAGACAAAGAATCCAAATAGATGAAGTTTTATATAGAATGGCAGATAAACCCCGCAGAAGTACATCTCTTTTCATCCAGGATTAACAAACAGTTTAGCATGTATGTTTCATACAGACCTGATCCATTTGCTGTTGCAGCAAATGATTCCAATATTTCATGGAAAGATATACTGCTGTATGCTTTTCCTCCTTTTAGTGTGATCCCAAAGATGCTGCAGGAAATGGTCAGGGACAAGACATAAGGAGTTTGTTTAGAGGTGTGGTGTGTGTGTGTGTGTGTGTGTGTGTGTGTGTGGTTATCCATTTAGGTTTTTCAGTTTGTTTAGAGTTGTGATGTAGTGTGGGGGTTGGATGGCAGGGGAACAGGGTACGTTGGCCCACCCTGACTGTAGTCTTAAGTTAATATTATTCCCATTCTCTGTTGTAGACATGGGGGGGGGGGGGGGGGGGGGGGGTCTTTTTTTTTTTATGATAAACAGAGAAGCAAAGTGAAACTTTCAGAATAATACCAAATGTGAATGGGTTTTTTATTACGGGGTGTAGAGGGAATTTAGACAACTTTGTTGGAGTTCATGATGTAGAGTTGAAGAGAAATTTCCATTATAATGAAAATGGGTACCGTTACCGTTTTTGTTTTGTTTTTGATAGGGGGTGCAAAGGAAATCGGATCATTTTGTTGGACTCCATTGTTGAGGGGTTGAAATATTTGTACCTCCCCATTGAATGCGTACCCTCTGTTGAAGGATTCCTCCCCCCACTCACTCACTGCCCTCTTATCTCCATCCCCTCCGTGGCTCCCTATTTCCTTTTGTTTCATACAGTAGCGGTAACAGTATTTTGGAGGAACCATATCACATGTGAGGTACCAAGGACACTGGATTGATTGAGTGAATTATTGATGTGTTTAATCCATGTTTTCAGGGTAACACTATGCAGGAATCATTCACTGATGCATTTATAAATGCATTTTGTGTGTGTAAACTTAATTTTATTATGGTATGTGGTACACATATTTTGAAAAGCTTTTACACACTGATCATTCCCATATACACATTTTGCTGGATTTCAGTTTTGTGCCCTGGAGGCCTCGATTGATTCAGTTGGTGATGCAGTCGTTATATTTTGTGTTTACAGTATGCAGGCTTCAGCCATCAGTGCAATTAATGAATACTACTTTGTGTTTTTTTATTCCCTTACAGTTTTAGGTACATATTTGACAAGATTCCTTTGTGTCAACCTGTGAAAGTTTAACTGCTATGCATTGTGTATCTTTATGGGTTGCACCCTACATACAAAGCATATTATTGATCTTGCTGTGGATGCAGCAAGCAGGGTGTTTGTTGTTTTGGGTCTTCTGCAAGCTTGATGCATGCAATGTATGGTTTTGTGTACGTTTGTCATTGGGCATTGTAATTGGTGTCCACATGGTGGTGTCATTTTGGAGCCGAACACTTGGTATACAAACCTCCTCGCTAGTGTAAGGTTTGTAATTCGTTTTGTTACTGCAAAAAATTTGCTCGTACCTCGGGTGGAACCTCTGAATCTCCAACTTGGAGATAGGCTGTTCCATCCCCCCAAAATTTTTTTCAGGGAAAATTTGCTTTTACCACCAAGAGTAACCTGTAAATCTCCACCTTGGGCTACTCATATACCTTGCAGATTTTGCATTCACATTTCTTCTCTCACCCACACATAATTTCAAACCAACAATCCCAGTGCATTCCACCTTGGGCTACTCGTATACCTATGCAGATTTTGCATTCACTTTTCTCTCATCCACACATACTTTCAAACCAATGCACACAGTTATAATCATTTTATTATATATCGTTTTCATGGCTGCTTTTTTTTTCAATGATGCACACACAGAAATAAAACGTGTCATCAGGAAGGGGTGTTGTCAACCTTTTTCTACATTCTGCCCTGGTGAATAACGTATGCATGCAACATGTACATTACTCATATTACAACATAATTGAATTGATGGGGGCATTCTTTTCTGTGTGTGGGAGATTTGGGGGCATTAGGCTGTGTGCATAGTGGACCTGAACAGGTTCGGTTGGGTGCACTATGGGATTTTTCCAACTTGCTGCCAGAGTCGTGCACCCAGCTGAACCCATCCAGGTCCACCATGCACCTAGCCCAACGCTCCCAAATGAGCAGGGTCTTTTCCCACTATGCACACAGCCTTAAACAGAGGGGTGGGGGTGCGACACTTCCATCACAAATAGCAACATAGCATGTACCTAACCACCAGCCCCCTATTTTACTCCCAGTCTATGTAATGCTCAATGTGCACATACAGTGAACATTATGTTACATAAACACAGTGCAAAGTGCCTGTATAGATACTCTGTGAGGGTATCCAGTGCTCAATGTAAATAGTGTATTGTATCATCCGTATGACATAAAAAATATTACATACACTTAAACACACCAAGCATTGGATACCAAGATGTACACTGAGCTTTGTATACACATAGGTATTTTATACACAAGCACTTTAACCATACTGTTGTTTAACATACCACTGGTAAAAAACTACTTTTCCTATTGAAAAAAAAAAAACTACGTTCAGTGAATGTTTTCTGCAGTGTTGGCTAACCAAACAAAAAACACACATCTGAATGATGCACAATTTCAATACACTGACCAAAAAAAAAAAACCCAAAAAGTCTGAACGATACAATTTCCACTGACTAGCACTAATCTTCATTCCAGGGGACAAGGGAGAAGACCCTGGCCTTGTCCCTTCAGGGACTAAGGACACCTTTGCCAACACCTTTGCCAAACACAATTAAACCTTATACAAGTGTCTCTGTCACACACACAACAGTATAAATAAAAGCATAAGCGAAACTTACCTTGGCAAGTTGAAGGTCATGCTGGATTCCATAGAGTATGGTTTACTGACATGGAGGGAAATATGTGAGCCATGCATGCGTAAGACTGCCATACTTCAGAGTGAGAAATACAATCTATGTAAAAATGATCTAAAATCATTGTTAACAATAATAATTCATGCATCTGTCTCAATCTTCAAGTCACTTACATTACCAAGGCTATAGTTAATAACTGCAATTTGTCTTTCACTTCAATAATTTTCATATGCAAGCAAAAAAAAATAACACCTAAACTGGGTTGGGAGGCCCTCCATCTCAGTAAACCATCCTGTATAGAATCAAGCATGACCTACACAGGAGTGGGATATGTTTTTCACATATGCAACAGCACAGGTGTTGTCTGTCAATATTTTTACATGTTTGCCTATCACTTCATTTCTGAAACTGTTCAGAGCATATTCAATGGCAAGCAATTCAAGCACACCGATATGCAGATACTATTCATTTTCTGCCCATCTACCCCATGTCTGCTTTGATCCATAAACTGCTCCCCAACCACCAGAGGTTGAAGCATCTGAAAATTTCTACAACAGGGTCTTCCCCATCCAAATGAAAACAGCATGTTTAATGTTCTCAGTCCACCATTGGAGTTCCAAGTTTCCTTCCTGTGACAGCTCCATGACTGCCTCAAAACTGTCTTTATGCTTTTTAAGAACATTGCATTTGTCTTCTTCTAGTGATCTGTAGTACAGTGATCCCACACAGTACTGCAGGAAAGGCTGCAACTAGCTGCCCTATGACCTGAGCTAACTCTGTGACAGTGCTTTTGCTTTCCAAATCAATGCAGGTGGACAGAATTTTCTCCTATCTGTTGTAAGAGTGACAGTCATATTTTCTGAATTTAATACAAATCCCAAATATTTGATGCTTTTCTTAGGTTTAAACACAGGCTTTTTTCTATGAACCACAATGTAACAGTTCCATCAGTATTCTTCTGACCTTCCTCTGGATAACTATCATCATAAAAGCTGCAGGCAAGTGACCTTGGGCTCTTAGAGTTGCATAGACTGGATGATCAGATGTCAGTTTCTCCCATTCAGGTATATATTCTTTTAACCTGCCTGCCTGAAAAGACTCGTGTCCTTCAGAATTCACCTCCTTCACTGCACTGTTTAGACATGTGGAGGGAATGTTGGTGGCATCCCCTTGCCACAAGTCTGAACCGACCTCTGCTTTGCATGAACGTTGCCCTGCACTGGCCCCAGTTCTGGTTCCTTCCTTGGCCTTTCTCGGTCCACATGAAGTTTCTTGAAGGCTGAGTTGGAAAAAACTTCCTCCCTACTTTTGACGGAGTGAAATCCCTGCCGAGTTTTGATGCACTTTCCGTATTGTGCTAGGACGCATTCAGATCATCCCCAAATAGTTGATCAGTGACTGGGGCCTCATTTGACCCCAGCTTTTTGTACTTCTGATTGATGTTGGGGCCACTCAAAATCTTAGTTCTTCTGTCCAGTGACACCTCATGTGAGGCTTGCAGAATCAATGTCATGGCATCTGCTGTATCCTTAAGCATTTCACTGTCCACCCCAATCACCTTGTCACATATTTGGCCAATATGCCTGCTGCTCTGGCAATCATTTTCTGTTGTTTCTGTACTCTCAGATCACTTACTCAACTGCTGAATTCCAGGCTATTCCAAATTTTCTGGTTCACTTTGGGGACCGACAGGTTGAAATTTTCAGGCCAGATGTGTTTTTCCCATCTTTTTCTTTCAGTTTACCTTCCTCTAACTTTCCCCTTGCCATTTTGTTGCGAGTGCTTGTCAAAGCCTCATGTTGCAGTGGTGGTCCCACTTGTTCATTTTCGTACTCCTGCTCTATCTCTTTCAGAGTGAGTGGATCAGAAGAGTCATTGCCATTTTGTTATTTTTCTGACTTTTCGAGTCTTTTATAATATTCTGGATTTCACTGTCAAAATCCTCACCAGCCTTCTGTTTTCTTCTTGGGGGCGTCCTCAAAGGACCGATCCCCCATCTCAGACCCACCGGCATGATCCTGATCCTCGATGTCTTCAACTATTTTATCTGCTAGATCCATGCCTTCTGAATCCATGCCAATCCATTTCAAACCTTTTTCCTTTCTCCAGTTTCCAATGAATTCCAGCAATTGCTGTTGTGTTTCCTGCATCTCATCCCATTCAGCCTTGGGAACGGCAACTGATCTTACTTTTCCACCCCCTTCCATTAGGAGCTCTTCTTCATCATGAAAAACTTGCGAACAAAGACAATCTCGCCATATCGAGCGAAACCATGTGGTCAAATTACTGTGCCCTTTTTTTAAATTTGATTTTATCTTACGATTGATGATATGCTTTTTAAATTATTACCATACACTCAAACGTGCTAAGCGATTTATATTAGAGCTTATTTGACCTCTGAAAATATGACGGAGTAGGATTACACAATCAGACCTTAAAAAGAAAACAGCATGGCGGCTGGAAGCATTTACGATATGGCGGTCTTACACATGTGCGGCTCTCATATCTTCCAGAATATCCGTAAACCATACGAAATGGAATTCCTACAAGGAAAAAGGATATATAAGAAGTATCATTCATCAACACTGTATTACAGCATAGCATGAGGAGGAATGAACAGTGACTGATGAGGCAGTCATGCCCAAGCACAACAGCACAATAGTCCTAGTCAACATTCTTGTTCATAAAGCAAGTCTGGTTTTCTAGGCAGTGAGGAACAGGAGATGATGATGATGTTGAGAGCGACAACTTGAGAGTAAGAGCCAAACACACACAAAAAGTGAGAAACAAAAAACCACCACTATCCATCCCCATCCCACAAAGTACACATAGCAGAATGGGACACAGAAAAAAGAAAAGTGGTCAACAGAGAATAGCAAACAGAATGGAAATGAAAAAGAATGGGATGGAATAACTTGGAAAACAGAACATTTGTGAAAAAAGTGACAGTTTCTGGAGAAGCTCTACTTAAAACATACATACAGGCATAGTTGAAAGGTATACTAAAATGCTATAAACAACTGTAGCTAAAAATACACCAAGATAATAACAAGCAAAGGATATTCATTACTATAGCCCAGCCAACTACCCCTGGTCTTTCATTACTATAGCCCAGCCAACTACCCATGGTTTTTCATTACTATAGCCTGATTAACTACCATGGTCTTTCATTACTATAGCCCAGCCAGCTACACATGGTCTTTCATTACTATAGCCCAGCCAACTACACATGGTCTTTCATTACTATAGCCCAGCCAACTACCCATGGTCTTTCATTACTATAGCCCCAGCCAACTACCCATGGGTTTTTCATTACTATAGCCTGATTAACTACCCATGGTCTTTCATTACTATAGCCCAACCAACTACCCATGGTCTTTCATTACTATAGCCTGATTAACTACCCATGGTCTTTCATTACTATAGCCCAGCCAACTACACATGGTCTTTCATTACTATAGCCCAGCCAACTACACATGGTCTTTTAAGGGCTGTCAAACATTTATGGGGAAAAGGTCGCAATCTGAAAAAAGGTGGCATCCTGAAAATGGTTAGATTGTGAAGAAGCCATAATCCACGAAAGACCCAATCCTATAACTGAATAGTTGACATACTTCAGGTGGACAAGACCCACTCCTATGATAACTGAATAGTTTTTTACATGCTTCAGGTGGATAAGATCCAATCCGATAATTGAATAGTTGACATATACTACTGGCACAAAGTTAAGGGCCACCTGTCATTTTGACGTTAGTGTCTGAGTGTATAAATAATAGGTTTGAAATGAAGTCACAATGACCCAAACTTGGCTAGACATGTTGAACAGATGTTCCTTAACAGATCACTACACCTAAAAACCCACTGCGGTACAAAGTGGAGCGCAGCTGCACGTGCGGAAACCACGTAAAACCGTAAAAACGGGTGTCTGTGGAAAAAAAAAAGGGCGAAATGCCCATGGTCAATCATGATGCACGTGCATGGCACCTCGTTCATGAACACAGATCAGACGCCATTGGCCACAAATCTGTAAACAGAACAGTCGTCTACGCCAGCCCAGAAAGCATGGCACAAAGGCAAAGACTGGACCCTGCCGATGGTGGACGCGCCTTAGCGCTGATTGACGAAGGGATTTCTGGCCGCGAGGTGGCTAGGCATCTGATGAACGTGTCCCATTCCACCATCCAACATCTTGTAGAGAGGTTTCAGGCCACTGGCAGCGTGCAGGATCGGCCACGATCAGGCCGTCCTCGGTGTACCGACAGACATGCTGACCGATTCCTCCTGCTGTCTGCCCTACACAATCGGACTGTCACCTCATCCACCTTAAGGCGTGAGCTCCTGCAGGCTGCAAATGTCAATGTCAGTAGAAGGACAGTTTGTAACCGTTTGCACGAGTTCGGGCTGTCATCCTGGCGATCAGCAGTCCGAGTACCACTTACTCCAGCTCACCGTAGAGCACGGGCGGACTGGTGTCGTCATCGCGTTCGCTGGACGAGGCAGCAATGGTCTCGAGTGCTGTTTACAGATGAGTCCCGCTTCACCTTGGCATTCAATGACGGCAGGACCCGAGTGTGGCGAAGGCCAGGAGAAACGTTTTGCCTACGCCACAGTTCGTGAGGTGGATCGCTAATTACGGAGGGGGTTCTGTGATGGTCTAGGGGAGCTTCAGTCGTCAAGACAGAACTCCCCTGTACGTTATTCAAGGCATGCTGACAGGGATGCGGTACCGTGACGAGATTGTGAGGCCCCTGTTCCAGCCGCCCTTCAGGCCATGGGTAACGCTGCTGTTTTTCCAAGACAACGCCTGTCCACACCGAGCCCGTGTCGTGGACGATCATCTGCAGCAAGAGGGGATCATCTGGATGCAGTGGCCATCTTGCTCACCGGATCTGGCTCCAACTGAGCACCTCTGGGATGTCCTTGGACGGCGGGTAGCCCACAACCACCCCCCGCCTGTTGACGTGGCCCAGCTCACTCTCTTTTTGCAGCAGGAGTGGCAGGCCATACCGCGGGACACTCTTCGGACCCTGGTGGACTCCATGCGTCGACGTTGTGCCGCTTGCCTGGCGGCAAACGGTGGCTACACTCGGTACTGAATGGTGCAGTTTTCAGTTGTGGCTTATGTGACGATCCTGAGGAAGGGTGATTGGACATTACAGCAGCCGCTGTCTGCGTTTGATTCGTTGATTTCGTGCAATGGTCCAATGAATTTGTTCTTGAATAAATTTGGAAGATTTTGCGTCCATTCTTAACATTGGCTGTAGTGTTTTGGTCTGGGAGACCGCGTTGGCAGTGGCCCTTAACTTTTTGCCAGTAGTATACTTCAGGTGGACAAGACCCACTCCTATGATAACTGAATAGCTGACATACTTCAGGTGGATATACCCACTCCTATGATAACTGAATAGCTGACATACTTCAGGTGGACAAGACCCACTCCTATGATAACTGAATAGTTGACATCCTTCAGGTGGACAAGACCCACTCCTATGATAACTGAATAGTTGACATACTTCAGGTGGACAAGACCCACTCCTATGATAACTGAATAGTTGACATGCTTCAGGTGGACAAGACCCACTCCTATGATAACTGAATAGTTGACTTCCTTCAGGTGGATAAGACCCAATCCTATGATAACTGAATAGTTGACATCCTTCAGGTGGACAAAACCGAATCCTGTAATTGAATAGTTGACATCCTTCAGGTGGATAAGACCCAATCCTATAATTGAATAGTTGACATCCCTCAGGTGGATAAGACCCACTCCTATGATAACTGAATAGTTGACATCCTTCAGGTGGATAAGACCCAATCCTACGATAACTGAATAGTTGACATCCTTCAGGTGGACAAGACCCACTCCTGTGATAACTGAACAGTTGACATACTTCAGGTGGATAAAACCGAATCCTATGATAACTGAATAGCTGATATACTTCAGGTGGACAAGACCCACTCCTATGATAACTGAATAGTTGACTTCCTTCAGGTGGATAAGACCCAATCCTATGATAACTGAATAGGTGACATCCTTCAGGTGAGTAAGAGAGAGCTGTGCTGACGGTGCCAGGCATTCTGATAGATTGTTCTCACCCAGATCAGATGAGAAAAACTACAACAATAATGAAATGTCAAAAAGTATGGAGCACAAGAATCCATGGTCAACTAGAGACTGCAGAGAGGGCAGCTAGTGTCCACTCTCGACAGCATGTACAATGTTTACCAGATGGTCCATATTTTACCCCACCCCCCCCCCCCCCCAAAAAAAAAAATAAAGTAATGATAATAAAAAATAGGAAAAATGAAAAAAAAAAAATGAAATGCTGGCAAGTCATACCTCATACCTAGAACAAAGTGGTAACAAGACTCCAGAACAAAGTAATGCCAGTGTTGTTCTAACCCTCTACTCAGCTTTTTCCCCTTGGACAGGTGGGGAGGTTTCAGCGACAGCCCAGCCAGCCACATCATCATACTATGCGACCCTTTTTCCCTGCGTGTCGACAGCCCTGGAGAGGCCCTGTGTGACTGGCTGACTATAATAACAGACAACTGAAAAGTCCACAAGTTTTAAATTGAACTAAACTAAATCTGTCAGATAACAGGAACAAACAAATTACAAGACAAAACACGATGCATTGTGACCTCTTAGGTCTTCTTCAGGCAAGATGACATTCAGGACAATGAAAACGAAGAACAAGCAATCGCTTTTCTCTAAATAGTCTAATTCAGCACAAGATGGGCGTCATGTTTTGTCTTGTAATTTGTTCCCGTTTTCTGGCAGACTTACTTGCTGGTGTTGGGGACAGATGATCTGATCTGGTTCACATTTTACTTGCAGGATTCTTGGCTAACCTCATTGCTTCAAATAAACACACACTGGAAACAACAGCAAGAACGACAACACATGTAAAGTTAAAGTCGTTTTCAGGGATGGTTAAGACCAGCTATGTCCTCCAAAGCAGAAAGGGAGACAAAATTACAAAATTCTTAGATCTGGATTGATCACTTCAAGTGCCAGGACCAGGGCTGTGGCTTCAGTAGAGTAGAGGGAACTGTCCGAGAGATGTTTGAAACATTCTTGAGCATGAGCAGTTGACCAATAACTAGTGCAAAAAAAAAAAAAAAGTCCTCAGATCTGGAATTTTCAATAAAATGCCCTGAAGAAAAATGAAAAGTCTTGTATGCCAGAGACACGGTGGATTTCTGGTGCAAAAGGTAAGTTTAGAGCCAGTACGCGGTGTTTAAAAGGTCTTTTGGAAGAACATACATTTCCACGGGTGGAGCAGAATTGGAATTATGTTCCAACTTCTTTTTGGAACTGGAGGTGATCCAGAGGTGAAGAGATGAAAACAGGAAACACCATGACATTGAACAGCAGATGAAAGATGGGAAGAGTAATAAGGAAACATCTTTAGACCCTTTCAAATACAGAACTGTTAGTGAGGAGCTCCTTCACACAGTCCATCACACATGTTACAGATGTATATACAACAATGCCCCAAAATGTCACAATGACGTACATGTCCTACCAAGTCCACAAATCAGCAATGACAATGAGCACATCTATTCACATTGCACAGTTTGTATCACTGACAGCACAGTCGGGAACAAAGAGAGGGTCTGGGTCCTTGGACAGCACACACCAGTGTAGTCAGGCATCAAGGCGTGAGGTGCCGAAGTCCTTGGCTGGCCGAAGCTTGAAAGGAATCCTGGGAACCATGTCTCCGTAGAGTCTGCACAGCAAACATGAGGTCAGTCAGAGGTGCTCAGGTGGCCTTTGTGGATAATGC
>JADBJO010017119.1:0-38568 GCA_016801955.1 Conus betulinus | reverse complement strand
TTTCCTGCAGTGTGTCATAATGTGCAGTACTGTTTTCCTGCAATGTGTCATAATGTGCAGTGCTCTTTTTTCCTGTAATGTGTCATATTGTGCAGTGCCCTTTTCCTGTAGTCTTTCATACTGTTCAGTGCTCTTTTCTTGTAGCGTGTCAGAGTGTACAGTGCTATTTTTCTGTAGTGTGTCAGACTGTACAGTGCCTTGTGCAGTGCTCTTTTCCTGTAGCGTGTTGGACTGTGCAATGCTCTCTTCCTGTAGTGTGTCATAATGTATAGTACTCTTTTCCTGTATTGTGTCAGACTGTTCAGTGTTGTTTTCCTGTAGTGTGTCAGAGTGTACAGTGCTCTCTTCCTTGTGTTTCAGACTGGCTGTTCATGGTGTCATAGGACTCACTTCATGGACATGGAGTACTCGTTCTGATTGGTAACATATAGAGAGAAAGAAAGATGAGGTAAGTGAACCACAGATAGAGGGGTACTGTATATGTTTCGACATTTTAAACAAAAAGTCACATTGTTAACACATGTCCATGTGCACAGTCTGGTAAGTCACAATACCATAGTGCTTGCAGTCTATTTTTTTTACACAGTATTTTCAAATCTGCGTAAAAAGACTAATAAACAAATTTAAATGCTTTTCATAAACGAGCATACAAATTTATCGTTATTGTAGCCTTGATTTTGTGATTTAAACTCCCAATTTATTATCATCACTGTCAGACTTGGAGACTCATGATGTTGAAGACAATGACGAGTGTCATATTGCAGGATCAAACAGAAACTATTTGAAATCAGATCAGAAACTGAAGACAGTAATAAAGCCAGTTTATGAATGAATCAATACAGCATTTCATTGATTTATGTGTTTCATTCTATAGAAGCATTTTAACAATGTCATAGTTCATCAAATGCATATTCAAGTGCAGCAGCATTGTGCACAACGCACGTAGACTTGAGAGATAGGATCCTGAACTTTTGCAACAAGGAAGCAAGACAGGTCCATCACACAGTTAACTACCATCATGGAAAAGACATCAATTCCCAGAAATAAGAATCAGCATTCCTGGCATTCTAACAAAGGGCACACAGTCAGAACTGGAGAGGAAAGCAGCAACCCCCAATTACATAGAGCAAGTATACCTCAAAGAGTTCTAGGCACACGCTTTCATGAGGGGGAGGGGGGGGGGGGGTGGGGGGGGGGGCTGAGAAGAAGGCCGCCACCAGAAACAGTGGAGAAATTTTCCTAACATTGATGGATGGATCTCTTGTCCAACTAGTATCTTCACAGGTCAGTTCTCTACAAACTTCAAGGCTGAGACAGATGCACTACAGTCAGCAGCCAGAACGTCAGAACTCAGATGCAGTGACTCAGAAAAATACCAGATAACCAGCTAATGTTGGTAGATCCCATAGACTGTAAATGTGTTCATGTGTATGTATGTGTGTGTGTGTGTGTGTGTGTGTGTGTGTGTGTGTGTGTCTTCATGTATATATGTGTCTGTGTGCGTGTTCATGCGTGTGTGTGTGTGTGTGTGTGTATGTGTGTGTGTGTGTGAGAGAGACACTTTGACACTTGACGCGCGTTAACGCCGCGCCATTTATTGTGGGGCCAAAGGTCCATTCACAAAGAGTTCGCAGCGTCAGTTTCAATTCTATAGAACAAAATGAACCATTCTACAAACGCAAGACAAAATATAACAATAATATTCTATTAACTTCAGTGTCAACCATATATCACTTTAATCAAAGCATCTGTCCATTTCGACCAAACTAATATGTCAACATATAATTCTATATATATACACAAACATGATCTGATTTGGATTTCTCTGCCATCTTGAAACAGGTTGGTACATTTTCTATTTTCCGTTTGCTCGTGTGATGTTACTTAATATTTGTTGTTATGTTCCACATTGGACTTACTCATCTTCTTCATTATGTAGTAGGTTACGTTAGGACAGACAGGATTTTACCTCTACTATCATCGACAGAACGTGAAACTTCCATGAAAGCTGTTTCAACCTCAAAACAATAATCGGATTCATTTTTGCGTGATAATAATATTTCTACTTGGGACAGAGTCCCTTCGAGCGAGCGTAGAACTGTAGTGGGTCAAACTAGATCTGTGTGGTTGAAGCGAGTCACTCACTACGCGCGCAGCACACCGTCACTCGTCTCGCGAAAGAAGACGCAGCGGGCCACGCAGAAAAGACCTTGACCTTTGTTAATCGCTCTAAAGTTAGCCATTGACCCAGATTCTCAAAAAAAAAACTCTTCTTTACATGCACGCGTCACAATAAGTATGTATATTTAACTGCAATATGTAGAACACACAGGGTTTGTACTAAATATATCACTCTACGCGAAACTGGTCAGCACTCATTTTTGTTCACCTCTAATACTTATCAAACTTGTACATAATAACGTACAGTATCCAATTTGCAGCACATTCAATCTAATCCTGTTTTATTTCATTTTTGTTCCTTTCCATCTCCTCTCTACATCTTATACGTGTTATTTCTTAAATTTTCTATTCATTTTATACAAAAAACAAACAAACAAACAAACAAATCCCTTTCTATCTTTCCCTCCTCCTTCTTTCTAATTTCCATATGTTTAACAAGTCAGTTTTAACCTGTAGGCCACATTGCCAGCCCTTGAGCTTTAATCCTTATAACTGACTTTCTCTGAATTTGAGAGCATAAAAGATGTACATAGCTACATCCCGCATGATCTCTGTATTTTTTTTTTTGTAGTATATTATCTAATCTGATCATGTTCAAATTGTTAAAATGTTTAATTATGTATTTCACTCTTAATTGGTTGTAAGTTGGACATGCTGTTAAAAAGTGCATTTCTGTTTCATCTACAGGACAAAAGGGGCAAGTTGCAATCACCAAACTATCAGTGTATTTCCTATTGATGTGTAATTCATTTATGCCAAGTCTCATTTTTGTTAATGCTTTCCTAAATTTAGTTATAGTAATTTGATGCAGATATTCTTCTGTTTGATGCAAGGTTTTGAATGTATAGTATGTTGTGTGATCTCTCGCTGTTTGTTATTTTCTCATGCCAGGTTGTTTATAACAATCTATAATTCTTTGTTTTAACTCCTTTATAAAAACCATGTTCATTACTTACCCCTTCATTTATCCATACCTCTGAGAAACCATACCTATCCAGACATCCTTTTATTCCTAGAGCCCAGTTTTGTGTTTGAGTTTACTTCTATTTTTTCCCTTTCATATGCTTCTTTTGGAATCCTATCAGGTGGCATATTTACTAAATGGAGCCAATATCTAATTGCTTTTATTGTACTATCTATATATAATGGGTATCTGCCTAACTCTCCATACACTAGATTATTTGGTGTTTTTTTTCCTACCCCTAAATATTTTTTTACATGCAAGTAGGTGTACATTTTCTACTGCTGAATACATGGTTAATCCCATACCTCAGCTGCATATAGTAATAGTGGTTTGATTTGGGTATCAAATAATTTAAAATAGATATTCATGTCTATATGTCCTAAACTGTACATGGTTTTCATTATTTCAATCACCTTACCTTTAGCTCTACCTGCATATTCTGAGAGGGAGATATCTGCCGAGAGTTTGGTTGTCAATGTATAACCCAAATATTTATAACTATTTACAACTTCTATTTCTTCACCTTTATAATACCATTTCTCTGCTCTTCCTAAGTATCCTCCTTTCCTGAATACCATGACTTTTGTTTTTTGTAGATTCACTGTTAAGCCTATTTGATCAGAGGTCTCTTGAGATTTTTAAGTTGATTTTGTAATCCTGATGGAGTTGTCGATATTAGTGCTATATCATCAGCAAAGAGTAACAGGAATAGTTCCTCAGTTCCTGGTAGAAATTGGTAGCCATGTCTTCCTCTCAATGTTACCTTTTCTGCCACTACTGTTATCAAAAGGGAAAAAATTAAAGAGAGATAGTAAGCACCCTTGTTTCACTCCTTGAGGACAGTCGAAGAATTCTGTCAGTTCATTCCCATGTCTCACACATGCCTGAACTGTTCTGTACATTCCTTTTAACATGTTTAACATTTTAGTAGATATTTATGTTTCTTTAGGATTTCCCATATGCTTGTCCCTGTGACTGTATCAAACGCGTTTTGATAGTCAATAAATGCTACATATAATTTGCTTCTTCTTCTGCCATACAAGCAATTACTTATCATTGATACCAAAACGTAAACATGATCTATGGTAGAGAAAGTTTTTTTCTAAATCCTGCTTGCTCTTTGCTTATTTTGTTCTCTTCCTCTGCCCAGTTGTATAATCTTCTATTTATTATAGCTGTGAAGATTTTACTTAAGACACATAACAGGGAAATACCTCTATAATTTTCTGGAGTTGTTTATCACCTTTTTGAAAAGAGGCACTATTACAGCTTTTGTCCATTCTATAGGAAAATAACTATCCTCAAATATCTTATTAAATAATTTGATTAGAAATGGGGTTATGTGTTGTTCTGTGGTCTTAAAAAATTCAGGTGGTATTCCGTCTAGTCCAGATGCTTTACCTTTTTTCAATTTCTTTATTGCTAGACTTATTTCAGCATTAGTTATTTCTTCATCTAATTCTTGTATATGGATTTCCTCTTCCTCGACGTCAATGTTTTGTTGCACCTCTTCAGGTTTGCTCTTCAGGTAACTGCAGATTGAAAACACTTTCGAAGTGTTCTTGCCACTGTGTCATACTTATTGATGGTAGTGTAATCATTTTCTTTTTAGTGCTTTTTATAATTCCAAAACATCTTACTGTCGTTTTGGTTTTGTATGAGTGCCTCCTATGTTTGTTTACTATATTGTTTTTTTCTTCCCTTGGATTGTTTCTTTATATATTGTTCTTTTGTTTTCATATGACTCCTTTCTTACGTCATACAAAATTGGGTTTTTGATCTGTTGGTATGCGTCAGTGTACATAATGCGTGTCTAGCATCTTTTTTTCTTGGCTTTACATTCCTTATCATACCATCCATTTGTTATTTTGTTATCCCCTCCTATGCCTATATTTACATACATACTTTTACCAGCCTCTTTTAATAGTTTATTGACATTTTCTATGCTTAAATCTATATCAGTGTCTATCCCGTCTGTAATCTGTTTTAGTAGAGTTTTAAATCTCTCTGTTTCCATATGCTGTATGTATTCATGTTGTTTTGCTGGGTCCCCATCTAATTTTCTTTACAAATTTTATCTTAGCTTTGTCTTCCTGGGGGACTGGCAATGTGCTTTGCATTACCATACTGACTGGCAAATGATGAGATTCAATTCTTTTATGAATAACACAATTTTTTTACATTACCAATCAACTCAAATGAACATACATAATAGTCAATTGTACTATTCCCTCTATCAGAATAGAATGTGTATGCACCATCAAAGTTCTGTGCACTTAGTCCATTTAGAGGAGTTAATTTAAATGTTGTACAAAATTCTATTATTTTTTTACCAAAAACCATTTGTAACAGAGTCCATTGACCTTCGTGCGCACACATCCTGATCATTGTTTGATGAGTCATCATCATCGTTAACACTCAGACCCCATTCCCCTATACGTGCATTGAAGTCTCCTCCAATAATATAGTAAAAGTCATTTCGTTGCTCTATTAGTGTTAGTAAATATTGCTGTAGTAGTTATGGTACATGTATAGTCCTTATCAAAATAGAAACGGCTATCTACTGGGTGTATGTATATCCCAAAAAACATAATATCCTTCCCACAGTTTAACAGATTTTCAGATATACGTATACATAATACATAATAGTGAGATAGATAGAGAGAGAGAGAGAGAGAGAGAGAGAGAGAGAGAGAGAGAGAGAGAGAGAGAGAGAGAGAGAGAGAGAGAGATTTATTGATGTGTATGTATTGGTGTGTTTGCATCAGTCCCTGTGTAAACATTACTGCCTCATACATTCACTTAGGCGTGCACATACACACACACACACACACACACACACACACACACACACACACACACACACACACACACACACACACGCACACACACACACACACGCACACACACACACACACACACACACACACACACACACACACACACACACACACACACACACACACACACACACACACACACACACACACACACACACACACACACACACACAAAGTATTTCGGCCTCTCTTTCAACAAGGAGGTATCATTGTGTGCGAACTAGACCATATATGCTACAAGACATCCGTTAGGTCATGAGACCACACTGCGTATGTACTTTTTATGCAGGTTCAGACAGTCAGCTGATATAATAAATATCATTGCTTGTTGAATTCTATGTTTGTAGGTGAAAGCCAGTGGTGTGCTTGTGTCACAGATTCTACCTTTATTGTTAGACTTGAGGTTGTTAAACTTTATGCACCATTGTCTTCCTGAATAGTTCGACCATTTTTCTGTCCTCTGTATCCCTAGCCTGACTTACCTTTGGCGACGGAACTGTCAGTTACATAAGTCAATAAGAAAAAAAAAGAAAGTGAAGTATAGCAGAAAGAAGAGCAGATTAAAACAGACTGAAGGAGTGATGAGGGACGAAGAGTAGAACAAGGAAAATGAAGTAGAACAATATGAAGGTAAGAGGAGCAAATGAAACTTAAAAGAAAAATTGGGTGAAGAGACAGTGTTCGTGCGTGGGGTTGGGGTGGGGGTGGAGGGTGTGGGAGCACAGAGATGCAAATTGTTGACAATTGAGTAAAAGCCAGTCAGTGCAGAGCAACCAAGCAAGAGTAGCAGAGGAGAGCAGAGGGAACTAAGCTGCTGAGAGCTGATCAGAACAGACCTCGTTATCCCACGACAAGCAAGCAGTGCAGGAAACAGCAGCATTGCAGTCTGTTTTGCATTCCAGACAATAAGCAAAAACCAACAGACGTGGCACTAGTAGGGGTTTTCCTGATCTGTTTGATGCATTGGTGGGCTTGTTTTCTGTACAGTGTTTACCATAAGTGGCAACACTACCAGAGGCGCCACAACTGTATCTCAAAAGATCGGTGACTACTGTCCAGGTGTACGCCTTTTTATGAAACAAAACGACACAAGTACAACATTTCTGCAGAGCAATACGTCTGATTGTGACCTCTACACCCTGGAAAAGTTTACAGCAAGCCAGGGAGTGGTGTATGGGATGTGTGGGAATTCCGTTGATTATTGCAACCTGCACGTGAAGGTGGCACATGATATGCATGTACGTGCTCATGTTCAACGGTTGGCATTTTGGCACTTTAGAGACTGGAAGATACATGGTATTTATATATGTTACGGACCCAACATGTAATTCAAATAAGTCTGGCAAATGATTATCATTGGCTTCAAGATATGTTTTTAGATTCAAAGGCAAATTCAATGTGGATAACGATCAGGAACACATCGACAGCTGCAGTCAATATTCAAACAATAAAGTATCATGATTTAATTATACAACACATCACACAATATTCTAGATATGTAAATCTACCATATGTTGGTGGATTTTCTAGGGTTTCATTCAGAACAGAACTGACATTCCATTCTACATGTGCCGTAATGGGGAGTGTTCAGCAGTCGTATGGTTTTAAGGAATGGCTAAAAACAGATGATATACATGTGACATACAGGAAACATGCTACATCACAGGAATACGGCGCTCTTTTGGGTGCTGATTCTTCCATACCAGCTTCCTTATTTATTGCTTCATATCTTAGAACTCACTTCATTTACCGTGAAACTACCCTGATTTTTCTCTCAAAATGTCCTTTGCTGTTGTCTGTGTCTCTGGACACCCTTACAAACTGCCCAGTGGATTGTTCAACTGCTCAGTGACTACCTATTCTAAATTCCATCCCATCTTACAGTGCAATTTGAAGACGGAGTGTGAAGACGGACGGGATGAACAGAACACTGTCCCTTCAGCAGTCCTGGCTGTCAGGGGATGGTGGCTTCGACTAACAAATGTTTCAAGCTGGTCCGGCCAGAATTATATCTACATGGTCTTTATGCCTCTCATGAATGTATGAAATATGGCCATGTGTTGGCTTCTGTAAAAACAAGAAAGGAACTGGAAGAATCTGTACGTGCTTTTGCAAATTATTTAATTTCTTAGCGCTTATTGGTCACACATCAGGTTGGTATACGGTTCCTTTTATGTATAGCAAGTTCAGAAAATGGTCTGATAAAACTGTTATGTACAACGTGAATCACATAATATACATAAACAAGTGTCGAACCGTTTCAGGTGGAGATGAGGGGGTACTGGTTTTCCCGTGGCTTAATCGAAGAAGCACTGAAACGGTATTTAGGATTTGCAACATTATGCGAAAAGAAATTACAAGCAGTTGGTGTATCTCCACCACAAGCTGCATTGTCCCAGTCCCAGTCAGTTTCATCCATTCTCACACATACTAGACAAAGTTTATTGGTTTGTTCACATGGTCACGTGATTCACTCATTCCTGTACTGTGAGTCTGACAGTTACCATGGAAACTCCTATCATTCTGAAGGTTTTGTTTTGCTGAATGTCAGTGCTGAGCAGGACAACGAGTTCTCATTTGCAGAGAGAAATGCTATATGTACACATGGTCTGTTCAGTTGTGATGATGATGTCACATCTCTACATTACACTTCATTGTGTGACTTCAGACAGGACTGTCCAGACAATAGTGATGAGTCATTTTGTGAGCACCCTTCTTGTCAAGGCTTTGGGTGTTCTAATGGTCAGTGTGTGTTACACGGTCAACGTTGTAACGAGTACTCTGATTGTGTGGATGACTCTGATGAAATTAGTGCCAGAAATCGGATTACTCTTCGTATAAATACTGCACACAGCCCAAAGATGTGAGCACCAAGCAGAGCTTTCACGTTAAGTTGGATGGTACTGGATACTTTACACAACACATAATGGAATCTGAAGAACCTTGTCCAGACACTCATTATCGTTGTACATCTGAGTGGCTGTACTGTCTTCCTGTCTACACTCGATGCAATGGATTCTCTGACTGTGTAAATGGAGAGGACGAACTAGACTGTAAACAAATTCAATGTTCTGGATGGTTCCAGTGTCGAGCATCTACAATTTGTCTCCATGGAGATCATCTGTGTGATGGCTGGGGCCAGTGTCCACAACGAGATGATGAAGTGATGTGCGACATGACTTGTCCTGAAGGTTGTCTGTGTCAGGGTCACTCCTTCCTGTGCAGAAACACGTTTCCTGTTGATCTCTTCTCACAGCTCCGGTATGTGGACGCCACAGGATCAGGGATGTCACTGGATGAGTTTAACACAAACATTTATCTTATTCGTCTTACTCTGGCTGGATGCAAAATTTCTAATGTATCAAGCATTCAGCTTTTGAACTTACAGTACATTGACCTCAAGAATAACGATTTGAATTACTTGGACGTGTCTAAATTTCTTGAACTACGTTATTTGAAAACTCTACAATTAGCAAGGAACCCCTTCGGGTCAAACGCGATAAACAAATTGACAAAGCGTGTTCATTACTCAGTGATGTGGATAGATATATCAGAAACAAATCTTCATGGACTGAATTCAGTGTTGTCTATTTACTTGCCCTTGGTGAACCACTTAAATTTCTCTCTTTCTGCCGTTAAAATTATTGGATGTGTAGGTTTCAAAAAATATGCCACAGTTGTGTGAGGTGGACATTAGGTTTAACCCAGTTGAACATTTCCCTTTGGATTTGCTATCACGGTCTAATCATTTACAAAATATCTTTGCTCCAAGTTACAGGTTCTGCTGTGAAAATTTGCTTCCAGACCAGTCAGGTACACTACAGTGCTCAGCTCCCCCACACTGTACTTCCGTCATGCACAAAGCTGATGCCAACTGAACTGTATCGAATTTTCTTCTGGGTGGTCAGTGCGTGTGCTACATTAGGAAACCTGGTGAGCTTCATCCGTTTATTGGCAGTCAAAGGCGAGTTTGAGAGGCAATTTAGCCATGATTGCTAATTTACTCTTTGCTCAGGAGTGTATGGGATGTCACGACAGTATTGTTTTAGTAGCTAATGAGATATTCAGTGATCATTACATTTACTCTGAAAAGATGTGGATCAACAGTTTGCCTTGTAAGCTGGCTAACTTTCTTTTCTACATGTCCAGTGAAGTGTCAATGTTGATCATTGGGTTCATCACTATGGATCACGTCATTGTCCTTTGCTTTGGTAAGCCTCATGTACGCTGAAGACAGTTTCACTCACACCAGTTTTGATAGCGCCGTGGTGTGCTGGAACCCTGATATCCTTGATACCACTTCTTTCTGGGTTGTCACAGTGGGGAATTCAAGGTCAGACAGGTCTTTGCCGCATGGTATTATTCAGTCAATATCAATCTGATCGAGAATTCCGATGGCCATATGTCATTGTGACTATGAACTTGTGGTCTACTTAACAATAATGACTGGCCAGTTTGTCATTTACAGACGAACACCTAAGTTCAGAACTATGCTGGGTTCCTTATCAAGATCGGTGTATTCTGCAGTGCACCTGATGAGAACAGTGGTGACCACAAACAGCGCAAGTTGGCTTTTCTCGGAGTTGTCATGGTGATGGCTGCAAACAGTGTTCCAGCATCCAACAACACCCATGACGCCATCGTTGTATTCGGGTTACCACTCAGCTCAGCTCTCTGCCCGTTTCTCTATCTGTGGACTGTGGTCATGCAAGGACGACAGAAAGCACTAGAAGAGAAAGTAAAAATGTTAAAATCACGACTGGTTACATCGACTGAAAACAGGCCATCAAACAAACAGACCAAACAGATGAAATGAAATGAAATAATAACTTGATAAGTTAATAAATAGGAAGAACCTGACCAGGGGGTTACATACCCACGTAGCAAGAGATAAATGACTACACTGTTTCCTGTCCTGTAAATGACTTGTCTTGTTTGTCCCACCTCTTCACCCAGACAGATGTTTGTGACACACCAGTCATTACTGTGACTTGTCTTGTTTGATCCACCTCTTCACCCCGCTCAATGTTTGTGACACACCAGTCATGACTTTGACTTGTCTTGTTTGACCTACCTCTTCACCCCACACAGACGTTTGTGACACACCAGTCATGACTTTGTCTTGTCTTGTTTGACCTACCTTTTCACCCCACAGTTTGAGACACAGCAGTTATGACTTTGCCTTGTCTTGATTGATCTACCTCTTCACCCCACAGAGATATTTGTGGGACACCAGTCATGACTTTCATCCGTTGTGATTCCATGTAGCCCACTAAGAGCCAGCAAAGAACACCTCTGGCAACTGGGTTCTGTTCTCTCACCTCTTCTTCTCTCTGCTTGTTTTTTTTTTCTCTGTAGTGCAGTGCCTGGATTGATTACTGTCAGTCTGGCAAGTCTTGAAATGATCCAGACCCATGTCATTTCCTGACAATGCATAGCCTGCAGGTCCTCACTTGGTGCGGTGCTTCGTCCCACTCCCAGATGTCCAAGACATTGTGGTAACATTACATCTGTAGGATGATGGATTTTCTCTTAATAGATACGTGAATGCGAATGTCCATGCGTTCATGTGTACTTGCGTGCGCTAGATTATTATTATTATTATTATTATTATTATTATGAAGAATAAGAATACTTTTGTAGCGCTTATCGTCGGCTAGAGACCAAGCTCTAAGCGCTTTACAATCCACACTCGTTTACACAACGGGCTGCCTAGTTGCGTAGTGGCGACTGAAGAGCTGCCAGCTGGCGCTTCATTCAATCTTTCCCGTGTCATCCAGTCAGTATGGTTCAATATATCGTTCACTCATTTTCCTTCCTTACTTCATTCTTTCCATTTCTCACGCAGGGTGTATGCTATGTCTAACGGGTCATCCATACCAACGGCCAAACTGGTCTTCTCATCCGTAAGTTAGTGATGAGATTTTACGTGTGTGCAAGATGTTATATACGTGCGTTCACACACGGAACATTTTTTTTATAGTCTCATTCGAAGGACTGTTGGGAAATGGAGTCAGAACCAATGTTAACTCCGTGGGAAGAAATCCTCATGTACCAAAACTGCCCAGCGGAGATTCGAGCCCGCAACTCCAAGATCACGAAGATAACGAGTCCGGCGCTGTACCACTGAGCCACTCCGACCCCCAAACTGGTGTGGTATGTGCGTCCATGCATGCTTGCGTGTGCTGATGCATGAGTCCATGTGTGTGTGTGTGTGTGTGTGTGTCCATGCGTGCGTGTGTGTGTGCGTGGTTGTGTGCATGTAAATGAATGTGTGTGTGTGTGTGTGTGTGTGTGTGTAGTAGAAAGAAACTCGTGGAGAGCGTGGCAGCAGAGAGTCCTCAGAAGAGAAGCCCCCTTCAAGCGAGTGTTTCGGCCCTTATCTCCTGACACTCTAGGGGGGTTGGGCCACACCCGGTTCATGACTCCGGATGTCCCTCTGCTGCCCCTTTTTTTTTTTTTTTTTTTTTTTTTTTTTTTTTTCCCATCTTGGGATGAGCCATGACTGGGATTCGAACCCACGCCCTTCTGGACATGCTCATTTCCATTTAATGACTCGCGCACTAACCACTGAGCCAAAGGGACACCTGATATTTGTAGGAAAGTTAAGCCTTATGAAGTTCACTTTTTGTTCCTCCTTGACCAGATCCAACTTGAACACCTCTCTGCCGCTTCTGCCATTGCTTTCAGGGCTTTGGTTTTTCCCTCCCTGCAACTGAGAGCTGTTTCATGAGGCTGTATGCAGACGTTCCCACAAACCCCCTAGCTCCAATTTCTGCAGTGAGGACTTTGACCTGATAGCCTTCTCTCCTCAGGCTGTTTGCCAGATCAGCATACTTTTCAGTCTTGTAGATCTGAGCTGCCTCCATTCTGTTCTCATATGGCACCGTGAGCTCGATCATGATCAGCTGCTTGGTTGACTGAGAGTGTAATACTATGTCTGGTCTCATGCCACTCTTGCTGATAATCTCTGGGTGACTATTCCATTCTGGGAGGTCTGCTGTGCACTCCCAGTCATCTGTTCTTTAGTTTAACGTCTATTCACTATAAGTGTAATTAGACGAAAAAAAATATATATGATTGTGTGTGTGTGTGTGTGTGTGTTGTGTGTGTGTGTGTGTGTGTGTGTGTGTGTGTGTGTGTGTGTGTGTGTGTGTGTGTGTGTGCGTGTGTGTGTGCGCGCGCGCGCGCGCGCGTGTGTGTGTGTGTGCAAGAGTGAGAGAAAATATTTTCAGTGGATAATGGTGCACTGGCTGACAACTGATCTGCTAACTTTATCTTAGGATCAAAGTGCCTAACTCCTGGGCAGTGAAGAAGTAGGTGGTTTACAGTAATTTGTTTGCCACATATGCAATGTATATTTTTAGAATACTTTGTTCTAAAAGCATTTAATCGGAACCTATACATCAAACTAGTAACATGTCTGGAATGCATTACAGATAAATTGTTTAAAAAGGATTTCGGATTCGCTGCATTCTTTGCTTGTACACAGTGCTGGTAATACTGACTATTTTTATTTTTTTTTTTTTGCAGTTCAGCAACCTGATTTTGAGAGACACTTTTTCTATGCGCTGGTTAAATTCATGCAGATCTAGTCGAATGTCGAGATGCTGTGATCCTTCTGTATTTTTTGCTGCCCTTTTAGCCGCATGATCTGCCCACTCGTTTTGGGGTGATTCCGGAGTGAGAAGGAATCCGGCAAAAGGTAATACTGATACCCTTTAGAGACAACTCATGAATAATATGTTTTATTTCAATAGTCATTTCTAGTCGTTTTTTTTTATGCCTCGGGATTTAATGGCTTGTAAAACAGACTTTGAGTCCACACAGAATAAGATTTTGCATGCATCCGTCGAAAGATCTACAATGTAATTTAATGCCATAAGTATGGCTACAAGTTCAGCAGTAAAAATGGAATAATGTTTACCAATGTAGTATCGTTTTTCTCTGTTTTAATGAGGGGGTATTACAAAAGCTGCACCAGTATTTCCATCATCAAGAAATGATCCATCGGTGTATACCTTTAGATGGTCTGTATATTTACTTTTCCAAGTGGGAATCAACTAAACATTTAATAGATTAGGGGAATGGTTTTTAGATAAATCTGTGTGATCAATGTCAAATGTTGGTTGATTTTGTTCCCATTCTGGAAGTGGAGAAAAAGAAGGTTTAATTGCAACATTTTTCCCATTCAGCTCTGTATTACAGATAATATCTGAGGCAAATGTGTTAATGGACTTCAATGACTGTATTGTTCTAGCTCTTTTTGCAAAGTCGGTTTCTGAATTAAGATTTGTTTCTTTTTGTGAAAATGTTTCATAAGCAGAAGTTTTAAGGATACATTTCGCAGCTGAGGCTTTTCTTTGTTCATCGAGGGGTAGAATACCTGCTTCTGTGTAAGTTCTTAAAATTGACGCGTGTATTGGTACACCCAGAGCAAGTTTGTAAGCTTTGGAATCTATGCTCTGCAGTTTCTTTAACAAGTGCGCTGGAGCGCTGAAAAAAAAACTCCTGGCCATACGTCAGCCGTGAACGTACAAGGGAGGTAGCGAGAGATATTAGTGCCTTTGTGGCCTGTCCCCAGTGCTGTCTGCTTATTACCTTCAAAAAGTTAAGACTTTTTCTAGCTTTGTTTGTTATGTAGTCGATGTGGTAATTCCACGAAAGTTTTGAAGTGAGGTAGACGCCAAGAAATTTGACAATTTGTGTATATTCTATGACTGCACCATTAATCGTGAATTCAGATAATTTATTAGGGTCATAGCCTGAATTAAACAGCATGATTTTTGTTTTTTTTCCAATGATAACGTTAGTCCATTTTCTATCATAAAGTTGTTGATTTTATTAAGTTCACGTTGATACACTTTCTTTGTATAGTTCAAAGCCTGACTGGAGTTTTACGTTTCATTGACACCTTCATCCACAAACAAATATCATCAGCAAATTGAGCTAAAGTGGTATCTTTGGACAAGTTTTTTTCGGAAGATCAGCTAAAAGGATGTTAAACAAAATTGGAGAAATAACCGATCCCTGAGGCAGACCCATACTTAGCTGTCTGGGGTTTGAATATGAATTTCTAAGCTTTACCTGTATAAACCTATTAGATAGAAAGCTGGCAATGTAATTGTATGTGTTACCTGTTATACCTATGTGTTTAAGTTTATAGAGAAGGCGAGTGTGCCAAACTTGATCGTATGCTTTTCGGACATCAAAAAATGTCGCTAGTATATTTTTTCACCTTGCAAACTGCTGCTTTACCTGAATTGTTAATTTAACGAGATGTTCAGTTGTAGATCTGCCTTTTCGAAAGCCAGCTTGGTTGACAGGTATTACTTTATATTTTTCGCAGTAATGAACTAGTCTATCTAAAACAATCTTTTCCATTAGTTTGCATGTGTGGGATGTTAAGGCGATTGGGACGATAGCTGTTTTTATCTGCTCTGGGCTTTCCTTGTTTGTGTATTGGAATAATGATTGAGTGCTTCCAGACGAGAGGGATATTACCATCGTGTGTGTGTGTGTGTGTGTGTGTGTGTGTGTGTGTGTGTGTGTGTGTGTGTGTGTAAATGTTCTAGTTTCTGCCCCACAGTCCTTGATTGACAAACAAAAAGCAGCCAGCATGTGAACAGAAATGAAAGTAAATGGGAAATGAGGCATGGAACAGTAAATAAATGGTAAATGACAAATAAGTAGAGTAACTCTTACCCCCCATGATGAAATAAATACACACCTATATTCGAAAGGAATGCTGCTTACGACACCGAATCGCCTGACATATCTATTGGAGTCATGGGCGTGTATTTATTTTATCATGGAAGCAAGAGTTGCCCTACTTGTTTGCTAATTTTTACTGTTCCCTGCCTCATTCCCCATTTGCTTTCATTTCAATCAAATCGAGGTTACCTGGATTTGTTTCTGTTCGTCCATATACTAGGTCCTGACTAAATCATATACACAGTACTTTAAAGTCTGTAGATTTAAATCATATGTAGGTTGCAGCTATATGATTTCCTTTTACTTCTCTCGCCATATAATTTGTGTCTTCCCTCATGTAGAAACAGCCCCAATGATGCCAGCCATAATTCGTTGCAGGCACACGTGACAGGAAAAACCGGTGGTGGCTGATGCCACGAATGATGACAGAAGTGTGCAGTGGCACTGGCGGAACAGGTGGCGGAACAGGTCCAGCCTTTCATTTACAGACTCCTATAATGTAACAGAGGACAACAATTTTGTCACAGCTAAAATGTGAATGGTTTAGATTGTGTGTGTGTGTGTGTGTGTGTGTGTGTGTGTGTGTGTGTGTGTGTGTGTGTGTGTGTAATGAGGCTGTGTGTGTATGTGTGTATGTTCAGTTCAGGATTGACAGGATCAACTGCTGCACTTGCAGTTTGTTTTTTTTTATTTCTTTAATCTGTACTGATAAATTGATTTTTGAATAACAAACAAGTAGGGATATTGTTACACGATGGTTCCCATCCACACATTCGCATGCACACAGAAACGATTATGAACCTCGCAGGCAACAACACATCCAACTCTTCCTTTCAATATAACAGGCTAGAATACAATTTCGAAGTTCTCCCCCAGTAAAAAGCAAGTGTTTTCCTTTTCTTTTTTTTTCTTTTTATTCGCAGATCACTTCTTATGGAGTGAGGGGTTTTTAACATTTCCTCCTTTTTCCCTTTTTTTTCCAATATGTTATTCAACAAAGTGTTAAACTGTTCTCGTTGAAGTATATATCCAGGCCACATTACCCTCAAGTCATTCACCCATGTCACAAACTTCTTTTTCAGGTCATACAGACGAGCAATTTGCCTCACATAGACGAAAATCCATTCTGGGTTCGCCGACCCCAATTCTCATTAAATTTTCCAGTGGAAGTAAAAAAACTGTTTTTTTTTAGTCACCCAAAATAATACATTCTTTCCGTGAGGACCATCATTTCATCAGGTTTCAAAAAAAAAAAAAAAAAAAATCAAGTGCCACCTCCAATGTACAGGCTGCTCCCATTCAGGACCAGTGGTATAAGAGCCTACACATAGTTGAGAGTTTAACTCTCTCTATCTGGGGCCGGATTAGCTCAGTAGGTAGAGCACGGGACCTGTGATCCTGGGGTTGCGGGTTTGAATTTCGGCACAGGGGGATTTTTCCTCAGAGTTAATATTGGTTCTGACTCCCTTACCAATACAGTCCTTCGAATGAGACTATAAACCGAGGTTCCGTGTGTGAACACACGTACAACATCTTGCACACACGTAAAATCCCATTAATAACTCTTGGAAGAGAAGGCGAGTTTGGCCGTTGGTATGGATGACACGTTACGTATAGCATGCTCCTTCCCTGAAGAAGGAGTATGACTGCTTTAATGGCGGGATAAAAAAAAAACGGTCATACACGCAAAACTCCACTGCCTCTCTATACAGGCAGCGTCCGCAGGAGTATCATCCTGCGTACGCAGAAAAAAAGGAAAGAAAAACTCTCTCTATCTAAGTCATACTTCTTAATCCTCTTCTTGTCCTATTAGATACTCTCTCTCTCTCTCTCTCTCTCTCTCTCTCTCTCTCTCTCTCTCTCTCTCTCTCTCTCTCTCATCATCTAGACTGTCTTTCTCTCTCTTTTCTCTTGACTAGTCCGTCTCTTTTTGTTCCCAAGACTACAAATCACTACCGAAAAAACTGAACCCTGAGAAGCAAGCATTCATTCTATATAGGTGAGTTTTCAATCACTCCAGTTAGAGTCCTAAAAATCTAACAAGTATCTGCACAGCAGGTCTGCCAGTTTAAAGTGCACAAAAGGTAAAATATCTTTTTTCCGGGTGCATGATACTTTCTTCCATGATGAAGCCAATACCCGCCCATAACTCCAAACGAATGCTGCTTCCAACAGCAAATCGCCTAGCATGCAAAAATGGCAGCAGAGCATACAGAGCAAACAAGGTGACATCCCCAAAACGGATGTTTCAAGCTTGCACATATACATTGTACTCGACACATCTACACTGCAACAACAACTGGTGAAATGAACAAGCACAAAGTAATATTTATTCAAGACTGGCACAGCTCTCATCTTTAATGTAGTGAGACAAACACATCGACAAACAATACCTAATACAGGTGACATCGGTTTGATTGGTATGAAAAAAAAATGAGGCAGGGAACAGAAAGAAGTAATGAACAAAAAAGGTACAGTACCTCTTGCTCCCATGATGAAATAATTACAAGCTCACAAACAACAACAACACAAAAGAATGTTGCATGAGCAGTTTTCGTTTTCACTTAATGGCTTGTATATATTTCATCATGGGAATATTCGTTTGGAGTTATGGAGATGTATTTATTTCAGCAATAGAGCAAAGGTTACTCTACAAAAGAATTACCAGAAGAATCATGTTGCAAGGGGGGTTAACGATGCATTATAAGTAATGCTGGATGGGATTTAGGTTGCAGAAGGTGGAGAGGTGTGTTTTCTGTGGAGGTGGGTAGAGGTAGCTAGCAGAGGAAAATCAGGCTATGGATTTGCAAAAAGCTGGTACTCTTGTCAAACTATCTGTTTGGGGGAAATGGTATGTATTTCAAATGGCATTGATTTGGCTGAATTATGGAGGAATATACTTCTATTTAAATGAACTTGTAGCTTCCGGGATGCTAGATAAACACACAAACCTCAACCCGTTTCAAACCCCTCCCTCGCCACACAATCTTTATGACAGCAGCAGGTGCCATGAGTCAACTGTCAGCAGTTCACAGGTGTTCGTGTTCATTGTTGGAAAACAGGTTTTCTGTGTCCGACAGATCCTTGAAGGTGAGGGATGGAAGGATAGTAGAATAGGAGAGAATGCAGTGAGGGACACAGGGACAACTTCCATCAAGGAAAAAAGTCTGTGGAAGTGGGAATTACGTCACTAACGTCTTGGAGTTCCGAAAAGAAAGAGTGATAGAAAAGAGGATTCCCGCAGTACTGACATGAATCATAAAGGAGAGTGAGGAAAACAGAGAAGAAGAGGTGGGAACGGGTGAAGGTTGGGTGGAGGTGGGGTGGTGGGCGATAGCATGATGCAGTGTTTTTTGGAAGGTAGGATTCAGGTCAATGTAAAAGGGCATGGGCATAGGGCGTCGGTTGTTTTGAGAGTGTATGGGGTTAAATGGAAATAGCATGACAAACTCACAATGGACGCACACTGTCTCTTTGTTCAAAATGCTGTTTGCAATAACTGTGTCACTAGCACAACAACGCAGGATTTGTCATCATTGTGAGTTAAACAGTTTGTCCGCTGCAATTAATGTATCTGGCGTATGTATGTCTGTATCTAACAGCAGGTCAGGGTAGACAGCGAAGGCGCAAGTGTTCTTGCTATGGTGTACATTTTAAGCAAACTGTCCAAAATAATCATTATACAGGATCTGAATTGTAATATGAACATGAATATGCATGCAGTTTAGCTGGACTACCTAGATATCCTGAGGACCATACAGGTTTGTTGGAATGGAAAACGTGGAGTCACTGTTACACATTTTAATTTGTACGGTGGGCTCTGTGATTCACCCATAATTTGGACACATTTTCCTATGCATCTGGGATAAGTCGTGCATATCATGTGTTGCACATGCACGTGCAAAACCTTTTCTTTTCTTACAAGGTCCATCTCTGTTGAAGAATATTTTTAACCCTACTACCTTATAGAAATGTGCTGTCATGGGTCATGGAGTGCGCGGTGAACCTCATGTATGTGGATACTTGCGCCTTATGTGAACATTCAGAGGTCGTTACCCGACAGCTGTTGTGGGAACTCCTATCATACCAAAGCTGTGCACTCCTGAACGCAACATGTTATCGTCCACTAACACTGATAAAATGTGCACATGGCATGTCCAGTTGTGACGATGATGCCACATGTCTGCATTACACTTTAGTGCATTGGTTCAGACAGGACTGTCCAGACAATAGTGATGAGTTACTTTTGTGAGCATTGTTCTTGGCATGGCTGCAGGTGTCCTAGTGGTACGTTTGCATCACACAAAGTAGTAATGTGCATTCTGATTGTATGGATGATTCTGATGAGAGAGGTGGCACGCAGCATTGTGTCACGTTGTGTACAAACTACATACAGCTCACATTGCATGGTCGGGTTATTACCCCCACTCACCTTTCTCTCACTTGAACCAGAAGCAGCTGGTTACCCTTAGAGAGTTGAAATTGTTTTCTAAGCCACAGCGCTTCGTTAACAAAAAGCTCAGTGCTGCTAGTTGGTGACATTTTGTAGCCTGGCTATGAATGTCTGACTTGAATGTACGTCCTATGGGACTTGATGAAAAGTGACAAGTCTATGCAAGATCTAAACTATTAAGGGATTTGACATGTTTCTTCCAAGGATTGGAAACCTTGTTGAAAGCAAAAATGCTGCTACAGAATTTTTCAAAGTCTGTCCTAGACAGTTTGCTTTTCAAATTGTGTTTCTTATTATCATAGCTAGTCCTCGTCCATCATGTTTTTGATAACAATTAAAAAGTCATCCAAATGCAATGGCCTGTGGATGGTACCTCTAATTTCTTGTGGACACAACATATATCAATGTCACATGCCAGTTTTTCAATTGTTTAGATTCACTTTCTGGTACTCTGGCAGTTCCAAGTACAAATCATGACATATTTCTTGAATCGTCTTTCAGCTTTTGTCTTGTGCCTACCTATCTGTTTTCATCTACCTCCTCTCATTCTACGCCGACTTTTGTTTTGAGGGGATCCATTTTTAAGTCCAAAAGCTTACACCCTATAATCCCCAAGGTGCAAGCGAGACAATATATTTTTGACAATCCATATAAAGGTAATCATAGTAGTAAGGAATCATAAACGGTCGCCCTGACACACAGCCTCGAATCAGGGAAGGGCAGTAGAAGTCCATACGTGTCGGGAAGGCTCACACATCTTAAATCTGTCAGCCTGGTGTCGACCTAGGGCCAGACTGCATATAGTTCAAGACACTCCAACCCTACAATCATTCATCCCCTTGATACTGTACGAAAGTCGTGGGATTGGGGGAGGTTGGCTCCAAAAAGAGAGATGACAGCTGGGGACATGATAGTGGAAAATGTTCATCCTTTAATTGTTTTCCGTGTTTCTGTTTGATTCACGTTTAATTTTCAGATGAGGTATGAATGACTGTTTGGTTAACTATTTTCTCCAGTATTCATACATGACAGTTTTAGGTGAAGACGTGTATAATTTAAAGCATCTTTCTGAGTTTATCTTTAAATTACCGCCCTTTGATTTCACTTTGATTGAGCTTTGATATTATGCTGCTTTAAGCTATCTGTGAAAGAAACCGGCCGAACACAGAGAGGCCAAGAATATGCCAGATATTTAGATTACATACCTGTGATTTCTCATCATAAACACTTGGCGGAAAGGAAACGGTCATTTTCATAATATTTTTTATGTTAAAGGAAGATTCATTAAAGAAGAGGTTGGATGAATGTTAATACGAAACAAAGCTCAAAACGTTGATTTTGTTCAGTTGCAAATCACAAAGTGTTATCATTTTTAATGACATATAGATGGAAAATGTTTTGAACATATAAATATGACAAGTTTGGGGTTGAGACATGTGTATAATTTGAAACATCGACGACTGGGAATGCATAGTCGACCTTCCAGAATGGGAGAACCATCCGGCGATCGTCAAGAAGAGGGGCATGAGAGACCAGATATTGTTCTCCATTCAGGTTCATCAAAACAAATGATTCTGTCGAACTCACTGTGCCACACCAAAGCAGAGTGGAGCAAACGCACTTCTACAAGACGAGAAGTATGCCAGTTTAGCGAGCAGCTTGAGGGAATCCGGCCTCAAGGCCTGAACCTTCGCCAGAGAAGCTGGTGCTAGGGGGGGATTGGTAGGATCATCAGCCTATGACCTCATGAAACAACTCGCGATTTCAGATAAGAAGAGGACCAGAATCCTCAACGCAATGGCAGAAGCAGCCAAAAAGAGTTCCAGGTGGATGATCTGGTCGAGGAGGAACAAAAGTGAACTTCATAAGGCTTAAATTTCCCAGCTTAGAACATGTATCCCGTTAGCAGTGGGGTAAGACATCCACCAAAAAAGGCATGCCTTGAGACGCCCACCCATCCAAAGTTGCGGGTTCGAATCCCCTCAGCGCCGGGAAAAAAAAACAATGGGAGTAGAAGAGCATCTGGAATCATGACCTGGATGCAGCCTGGCTCCCTTAGAGAATAAGTAGTTCAGGGCTTAAATACTTGTCTGAAGGGCGTTTCTTCTCTGAAGACCTGCTGTCAAGTTCATCCTGGAGTTTCGTCCTACTAAAACATATATCGAAGTTCTTCTTTCAATTGCCACTCTTTGTTTTACATTTTAATGAGCATTCATATTATTTTTTTAAGCTATCCGTGAAACAAACCAGCTAACCAAAGAGGCAAAGAGCAGGACAAAGATTTAGATTTCATAACTGCCATTGCCCATCACAAACACTAGGTAAAAGAGCTTGACCTGAACTTTGTATGAACGATGCTGGACTTGAGCTTTGTATGAATGATGCTTGACCTGAACTTTGTATGAACAATGTTGGACTTGAACTTTGTATAGACGACGCTGGGACCTGAACTTTGTATGAACGATGCTGGACTTGAACTTTGTATGGACAATGCTGCACTTGAACTTTCTGTGGACAATGCTGGACTTGAATTTTGTATGGATGATGATGAACCAGAACTTTGTATGGACGATGTCTGACCTGAACTTTGTATGGACAATGCTAGACCTGAACTTTATATGGACAATGCTAGGCCTGAATTTTGTATGGACAATGCTGGACTTCAACTTTGTATGGACAATGCTGGACTTCAACTTTGTATGGACGATGCTGGACCTGAACTTTGTATGAACGATGCTGGACCTGAACTTTGTATGGACGATGTTTGACTTGAACTTTGTATGAACGATGCCGGATCTGCACTTCCTGCTTTATGTTGTACCTGTATGTTGCCCAGAAGTATGTTCCTAATAACAGGCATGTGCAGTTCCAAAGGAAATGAACACTGTGGCAAAGATGGACATTCGAACTGTGTGTGATTGGTAGCTTCAGTTATTGTGACTGAATTTCAGTTTGCAGTTTATTTTGTGAGTGAAACAGGTGGAAAACTGGAGTCTGTCTGAGCCCGCTTTCTTTCTGAGGAAGGAAAGACGGTAGATGGTGTTTGTGCACACGGCAGTTGCTGGACTGTGGCAGTTTTTGCCAGTGGGCACTGTGGTCATGAATAATGGACAGGTGCACCCATGGGAACGCTATCGTGGAAGTTCTGTCGTCTTATATTCAATGGCCATCACACAGTAGCATCTGACTGGGAGCAATTATTCCCCTGAAGTCTTACTGAAATGTAACCAAAACAGACTGTAACCTGAGACCTCTTTAGAGGGTACGTCAGACCTCATGGCGAAAGCTTGGCCGCATCTGAAGTTGTTCTGTCTTCACAGCAACAAGTAAGGCTGCGAGAGATGCGCGCAGCAGTTGCTTGATGGTGGCTGTTTTTTTTGTTGTTTATTTGTGGTTTTTTTTTTATGCGTTGCTCTGCCGGCATGAAAGATGGGTTGGTACACACATGGGACGGCTCCTGTAAGGATTCTGTTATGTTATATCCAGTGGCCCCATTACATAATGGCATCTACCAAGGAGACGTTATATCCCTTGTCTCAATGGAATGCCCTGTGCATGTCTTAACCAATGTAAACACAGTGCAGACTTCCAAGGTGGTGCAGAGTTGATCTTAGCTGGTTACTTTGACACAGTTGAAGATAGTACTTCTCTGCCTCCCCCTCCCCAAGTTTGCACTTTCGGAGCATCTTTTTTTATTATTACTGTTATTTTCATCATCATCATCATCATCGTCATCATCATCATCATCATCATCGTTGCTCTTGTTCTTGTTCTTGTTATTGTAGTTGTCGTTGTTCTTGTTTGTTGTTGTGTTGTTGTTGTTGTTGATGATGTGTTGTTCTCCCTCCTCCTTTTTCTTCTTGCTGCTGCTGCAGCTGCTGCTGTTATGTTGTTGTTGTTGCTGCTGTTGTTGTCATCTTGTCTGTATCGCTCTAAAAGTGATGAGGAAGATTTATTTTCCAGTATTGTTGATTAATCATGAAAGTATCTCTTGTAAAATACAAAACAATGTCCATGCACAAATGTTTTTTTACTTTAACTCGTATAAGTGTCGAAGCTTGTGTCGTCACCTTAGCAAATAATGTTACTAAAACACGCCTTCAATTCAAATTCCATTACACAGATATCTTATCAAAGCATAGAAATGCAATAATTTGATTACAATCTTTATTCACAACTAACTCAGGATCTATTCAAGCATATCACTTTAAATAAATAGAGATAACCCGGAAATAAGAAAATACAAAATGTAGGATCTGTGCTTCAAATCCACATCAACTTCCGACTCATCCCAGCCCATGACATAAGTAAACAGGACTCGCCCTACACATTATCTATCCTTCAGATACTCGCCTCACGGCGTTTGAAAATGGAGAGGGGGGTCAAGTATCTGGCACTTCCTTGCGGCCCTACAGGTGTTTCACCACCTTGCTGTAGTCAGGGGTTTTATTTATGACCTCGAATGAAGTTTCTGCTATAAGCACTGTTGCGAGAGGCAGAGAACAAAACTGAAATAGATTTATTGCATAACGTGCAAAGGAGAAGCCCAGTCCATGAATTCAGAGTCTGAACTTCTTGCTTGAGACTCAAAAAAACGATTGCTCTGTAGAACCTAACCTCTTCTGAGTCTTGTGAGGCTGTCCGCGATTTGAGGATAATCTAGCTGTCATAGACAGATATAATCTGCATGTAAGGCACAAAATCACAAAGTTCTTCTATAGAAAGAAATGACCAAACGTTTTGAACGTTTTGTTTGAGGTTTTACGCAAAGGGAAGAAATAGCAAGCAAACAGTACAAAGTTTGGCAATTCAGCCTTTTTAGAGCTTTCCAAATATTCTTCTTCGTTCAAACTTTCTTGTTCTTCCTGTGTTATCATTACCTCTCTCTGTCTCTGTCTGTCTATCTGTCTGTCTGTCTGTCTGTCTGTCTCTCTCTCTCTCTCTCTCTCTCTCTCTCTCTCTCTCTCTAATTGTCAGATACACTCCACTATACCAGACTGAACTAAAAATGTTGGACTCTCTCGTCTCTCTCTCTCTGTCTGTCTGTCTGTCTGTCTGTCTGTCTGTCTGTCTGTCTGTCTGTCTGTCTGTCTGTCTGTCTGTCTCTCTCTGTGTCTCTCTCTAATTGTCAGATACACTCTACTATACCAGACTTAACTAAAATGTTGGAACAGAAGTATATTAATATTGAAACGTATGTGGCTACTGACCTTCACGAAATCTATGCCCAAGTCTTTACAATAGTCATATACACAATCATACCATGTGGAACAGAAAATACTTTGAGGGCTTCGACCTTATTTTTACACCTCCCATCAACATAAGCAAGTATCAGACCCCAGACTACTAAGCGACAGTTACATCAGAATGAGATTCCAGCCATTGCAGAAGTTTGGCTTCATTGGACTGTCTACGTTTTTTTTGTCTGTCCATGTGTTAAAGGTGTACATGAAGGGGTTAATTGCTGAGTTTAAGGGCAATACAAATACAGCCAGTGCCACGTTCACCTCACCAGGTATGGGAACTCTGGCCACCGCCAACATCCCACACAGACAATGGGAAACCAGCACATAAAGTCTGTCACAGCAACAGTGATCAGTCGCTGAGCTATAGTCATGTCCCGTGATACTTTGGTCGTGTTGGTCTTGAAAGCATTGCTCTGTATTGACCAGTAGATCAGCGCTTGGCCAGCAGAGATAAATAAGAACAGAATGAAGTTAAGGACAATAAGTACACTGAACGAATATTCTTTTCCTCCTTAAAGTCTTGCTTCGTCGTCACTGGAAGCGGGATACAGATGCCTGTTTGACTATAAAACTCCCAGTGTGACAGTGTGGGAAGGGAAGGTAGTAAGGCCAGAATCCAACCAATAGCCCAAGTCAACAGACAAGCCACAGCTGCTGACATTCTCCCAAACCGCAAGGTGCTAAATGGAAAATGAAGGACAAGAAAACGATCCAGTGTGATCAGCCAGATGATCAGAGCTGATACTTCACTGGACAACAGACACATAGTGCCAGCTACTTTGCAGGCTGTACTGTCTTTCCATGAGTCATCAAACTGGAGATATCTGCCACGGAACTGTTCATCAGATACGCCAATGATTGCTACATAGCCACCCATCAGAATGTCAGCCAGCGTAAGGTTGAGGACAAAGACACTGAATCCACTTGACGAAGTCATACTCTTTGCTGTTAAGCGCGCACAGAAGCAGAAAACATTACGCTCAGTGATAAACAAGTAATTATCCAAAGAAACCCTCGATAAAACCATGATTGTAGCAAGTCTTCACATGAGGAAATTTCGTCTCTGGGGGCACGACAAGAAGCCACATCAAAATTACTCGGGAGAGTTATTTTGCAGCATATTTTGAAGTTGTCTGTTGAAACAAGCTGTAAACGGGAAAGATGCCTGAACATATTCAGTGGGAACTTTGTCACAGGACTGCCATCCATGAAGAGTTCACTTAGTCGTGGTGTGAACTGAAATCCACTGGCACTGATGGTATGAATCGTAGTATGAGTTAAATTGAGCTTCTCTGTGTGAACGAATGGCGAGAAGACTTTTGAAATCAAACACTGCCAGTGCAGTGAATGAGAGATCTACCTGCAGTAAATTACTGTGCTTGATGACGGTCGAAAAATCAGTATAAAAGCAGGTAAGGGGGTTGTGGGAAAGTGACAACGATCGTAAATTGTGCAAGGGAAGAAAAGTACTCATGTTCACTTGCTTTAGCTTGTTGTCAGTGAGGTTCAGAAACCTCAGATTCAGCAATTTCATGGGGGAAATGATAGTTAAGGAACACTGGGTAAGAACCAGATTAACAAGATAGCTGAGTGGACTGACGTCAGAAAGTGTGATTCCAGAACTGGTACCATCCAAAAAACGAATATGTAGAAACTGTGAGGCAGAGAAGGGCTGGAAACAGCGGAATGAGTGACCTTGACACAGACAGCCCACAGGACAACTTGTGTCACACACTATTTCATCATCATGCATTGGACAGTGAGGCCAGCCATCACACAGGTGGTCAGTGTGTATACAGGTTGTGGATGCTCTGCACCTGAAGAATCCTGAACACATCATGTTCTCACACAGCCATCTTCGTCCTTACGGTCCCTGCAGTCGTACATTCCATTGCATCGTGTATAGACAGGTAAGCAATCTTTGATGTCATTAGGGCAACGGTAGTGACTGTCAGGACATGACTCATTGGAGAATAATTGGGTGGAATGAAACATCCTAATGCCATCAAAATTGACCAGAGCAGGAACGGAAAGTATGGGTGATGCTGAGGTATTTTTTTGTGTGCAATGCAGCTATATTCCTCTGAGTGATCCTGGCAATGTGGTACCTGATCACAAACCTTAGTGTAAGAAACACATTGACCATTATTACACGTGAACATTCTGATGCAAGCAGGATGCGCACAGAATGATTCATCACTGCTGTCCTCACAATCATGTATGACATTGCACACCAGAGAGTATGACAGTGTGGTGACGTCATCACTGCATATAAATGTGGGGACTAACATAGCGTGCTCTTCAGCTGAGTCCATGCGGCTGTCATGTGTGGAGTGAGAATGGAAATGACAAGATGTGCGGTCTTGGCTGCACGCTTTAAACTGAGTAAAGCCACAGATGAGAAATGTGTACGTTACATGACCATCATGGCACAATACCAGAAAGTCTCGTTGCTGAGGCAGCGCAAACAGAGACTTGTTCAATGAATTTGGTTGTAAATGAAATGATTGTTCACCAGTCCTATTTGTTGTGAATGAACAAATTGCGCCTGTGCAATTGCGCTGTACGCGACCACTCCGCACACACAGGTGTGACCGTATTCCATGAAGTTTGAATAATGAGAATAATAACAAATCATACGGCCATCGTTCAGGTACGTTTCCGTTAAAGTTCGGATTGTATGATAAAACACAGCTTCACCATGAAGAATTTCAAATCTGTACATAGGAAGTGATGACAAATCATTGGAGACCATACCAACCCAAAAGTAAGACAGTTTTGCCCCATGAATCCCTGATTTGTTAAAACACTGCACCAAACCAGTCAACCACACACAAAGGCGGACCTGTTAAACCTCCCAAAGAACTACAATGCTCATCAATCACTTCCTTGATATCTACACTGTCACTATCAAATCCAGGCAGATTACGTTCAAAGGAGTAGCACCGTCCACACATTGGTATCATGCCCGGACAGTCAGGACTGCTGTAGGGACAGTGCTCTCTTTCATCCCGTCCATCCTCACACTCTGGCACCACGTTACATTCCATGTGGAGACGAAAGCTGGAATAATTATCCACTGAACAGTTCCAGAAACCACTGGGTATGTTTTTGGTGCTTTGTCTTCAGGGAAAAAGGTAAAGTACAGGTGAAAGCAAGGTGTCGTAATGCATGAATTTCTCATGACGTTAACACGTACTCTTGCTCGTACGTATACATGTAGTGCATCATGTATATCCACTCTTTCTCTTAGTTGCCCATAGCGCTGATGATAAAGATCTATGAAGACTTTGGGCGCAGCTGGCGTAAAAAATTAAAAGTAAACATGATTTTATTTTTAACCGGAACAGGCAGATATCCATACACGACCTCAGGGTTGTCATGACTCAGATTTCTCATCGTGATATAGCCAGACGACGGGGATGTCATCACTACAATCATGGGTCCTGATTCTTCTGGAGTTGATGTTTTGTGCTACAAGTCACAGATACCGGGGTATTTTAATGAACTCTTAACGACATAAAATCACGTAGAACAAGACAGGCACTCAGATCCTTGATCCCCTTTCACGTTGATCATGGAAAGAAAACGAAAGAAAGGTGGACAATCATGTGTTTATTGCAACACTAGAAAATACATGCAATTTTTGAAAACGCCTACAATCTAGTCAATCATGAATGAAAAAAAATGCTATTCTTTCCACCAAGAAATGTACTAGCAGATATGAACCGAAACAGACACTTAACGTGTAAATATTTTTGCTGGAATATAAAAAATATGAAATATCAATGTTTGCATTGCTAGATGTCTCAAAGACAGTAATCAGTCTGTGAACAATAACATCATACTGCTGACATTCAGAATACACTTTGAAGTGTTCTTGTTAACAGATTCTTGATCTGATCTTAAATCCAGGTCCACGCTACAAACTGACTGAAATTGACTGAGTTCATTCTTGGCCTTCGTTTCATCTTTTCTCAAACATCGTTAGAGTCAGTTCAGTATACTTAGCATAGCCTTGCTACAGACGAACTGAACAATTCATCAACCAACCAACCAACGGGCTCAGTTGAAAACACAGCATTCTTGGTGGGGGCGAGAAAAAAAAGGCAGATACTTAATGTATACATGATGGCTTGTCAATAATGCAGTCACATATAAACATACAAAGCATCAGCTGACCTGCAAAGAAAATGTCCAACCACCTAACAAGCCAGCCAACAATGCCATTAATTATCCAATCTATATATCAATCAACAGACTAGCTATTTTAACTTCAAAGCAGCTACCATAATGTCTACGCAAAAATGCATACAATTGCCACACAACGTCTTTTTTTCTTCCCCCCCCCCCCCCCCCCCCCCCCCCCCCCCCTCACACACACACACACACACACACACACACACACACACACACACACACACACACACACCTTTTTTTATTGTATTTACACTTCACGCGCCTCATCACTTATCAACCCATTTACATTACATTACAATATACCAATATACAATATACCAATACATTGGGTCTCACAGAACCACTTGTAGAAGAGCGTGTTTAATAAGATACCTCTTTCCGCATTTCATCGGTTTCACCCTCCTATACCCGTTGAAGGGGCAGTTCAACAGTTGCTCCCTATTCCCATTTCATGGCTCTCACTGAACCATACTAATTCATGGGACAGGT
The DNA here is from genome assembly GCA_016801955.1 of Conus betulinus. Lineage (NCBI taxonomy): Eukaryota > Metazoa > Mollusca > Gastropoda > Neogastropoda > Conidae > Conus > Conus betulinus. Next base: position 8,481 of record JADBJO010017119.1, on the reverse strand, counting down.
CGGTTCTGTATCCCTGGTGAGCTCTCTGTTTTATATGACTTGTCGTCGAATTTCTGTTTCCTCTATTACTGCCTGCCTCAATGCCTGCATCTCTGCATGTCCTGATAATGCCAATTTAAATCGTGACTTTAGCTAGACCTCCTGAAGTACATAAATTCTAATATCATAACCATTCACAAAGCATTTTGGTGTCGCATTCACATTCTTTGAAATTCTATTGAAATTCTGAAAGTTGTGGTTGGACAAAATAAGACAGATGTTGTAAAGTCATGTACTAATCAAGTATTAATTAACTAGAAAGTTTTCTGAGAGAACGTAAAGTAGGCCGTTTTACACTTATCTAAAGATTTTTTTCATCATACGAATTAAATTGACTTAAGGTCTTCCCTCCCAACTTTTTATCTGTTTGCTATCAAGATTTAGCAACATGTTGCGTAATGTCCAGTTCCAACGTTCGACAGGATTACCAGATGGATGGTAGTGTATAGTTTGGCAATTCTACATTCCAGCAACAGTCCACAACTCTTTAGTAAGTCGAACTCCAGACCTCACCTCCAATCCGTAAGTAGGTGACTCGGTAAACCATAGCCAAGAAGACCTCAGAACGTATGGCCTTTGACATGGTCCGTTCTGTTTGATCGTTGGTACAACAATCACCTGCATATTTGTTCATCATCATCATCATCATCATCATCATCATCATCATCATCATCATCATCATCATCATCGCCTATTACCCCTCCTGGGGTACAGGCCGCCAACCAAGGACCTCCAGGCATCTCTGTCCTGGGCTCTTTTCTCCAGCTGGTTCCTAGTCATCCCAATGTTCCTAATGCCTGCTTCCAGGTCCCTGCACCAGATGTTCCTTGGCCGACCTCTTTTTCGTTTTCCGTGGGGATTCCATGTTAGGGCTTGTCTGGTGATGTTGCTTACAGGCTTCCGAAGCGCGTGTCAAATCCAGACCCAACGTCGTTTCTTGATTTCCTGTTCTGCAGGCAGCTGGTTTGTTCTCTCCCTGAGCTCGTTGTTGATGGTGTCTGGCCATCGGATGCGGAGAATCTTGCACAGGCAGTTGTTGTTGAACAACTGCACTTTCTTGGTGGTGGCGACTGTAGTTCTCCAGGTCTCCCCTTCGTACAGTAGAACTGCCTTGATGTTGGTGTTGAAGAGCCTGACTTTGGTGTTGATTGACAGTTCTTTGGAGCCCCAAATGTTCCGTAGCTGTACGAACGCTGCCCTGGCCTTTCCGATCCTTGTTCTGACGTCGGCGTCGATGAAACTGCTCAGGTAGGTAAAGGCTTCTACCTCCTCTAGTTGGTAAAAACCACCACAACTACCATGGCCTGCTCTTCTATCCTTCGACCTGCATAGTAAGAAAATCAGTGGAGCGGGTCTCGGCTTGGCTTCAATTTTTCCTGGTTCAGTATTGAAGATCAATGTTTATACTTTTCTTTTCTAAAGATTGTTGTTTAGATTTTTTTTTTCGAAATTTTCTTGAACTGTTAATCTAGAAAAGAAGAAAAGCGTTGACTGTTTGCCTTGTGTTCTTACAATGTGTATTTTAACCTGTGTGTATTTGATATTACCGTGTATAGATTACTACCTTCACAATCAACACATTGGAGCCATCAAAGTCTGTATTAAAAACAAAATCTTTTAACTCTCCAACGCTGTATTTTCTCTTTTGTCTTGAAGTCGTAAGTGGAACGTGTTTTTTTCATGTTGACCCATGCTGGTACTTAATGGAGAAATATCACCTGTCACTTTGGTATTTTACTACCAAGGGGAGAAAAACGAAATCCAACATCACACCAAAATAGTCTGCGCAAAGCAGAATAGAGAACGAAATACAAAATGAAATGAGGAAATATATTATCAGAAATAGAATTAACTTGATAGCAAAGTGTAACCAATATAACAGAAAACTTTGTCCGGCTGGGGGAGTCAACAAAGATGCAAAGAAGCTAAAATGTGCCCACATCCTGAGTGATCAGTTCTACTGTTCAGTAATCCAAGCATCATCAGTCACGTCCATATTGATAGCAGTTAAGAACTGTGCAGACCAGCATCCACCTTGATCTCCACAGAGATACTATTTCACATTGGTTGACCAAGAAATGTATATTGAAGTAATGAAAACGGAAAAAAATGCAGGCGAACGAACTCCTCGTCATTACTTTGACAAAGATGTGTGTAGAGTAAAACTTCGATAGAAACTGTAAACATGAATGTGTAAATATTAAACAGTTATTTTGCTATATATAGGAATCATCAACATCTGTATTGATAACAGAATTTGCATCGCTTGTCTGGAGTCGACTTCTGTCTCCTGGCTGACACTCATCAGTTGAACTCGGATGGTTGTGTTGATTTATACTTGGTGACGAACGGGGATTCTTCACCTTAATTTTGGTTCGTTTTCACACCAAGAATATGAGAGAGAGAGAGAGAGAGAGAGAGAGAGAGAGAGAGAGAGAGAGAGAGAGAGAGAGGGAGGGAGGGAGGGAGGGGAGAGGGAGACAAACACAGAGAGAGGCATCATATACGCACATTCACAAAAGCAAATTAGATACACATTATACTTGTTGCATTCTGCAGGCTTGTGTGTGTGTGTGTGTGTGTGTGTGTGTGTGTGTGTGTGTGTGTGTGTGTGTGTGTGTGTGTGCGTGTATTTCTTCTTTTTCGCTGAGTGCATGACATGAAAGTCATAAATCAAACAATGTAGCACAGGGCTGTGGAGGCCCTGAATTATTGTAATGGCATATTTTTATGGCGTCTTTTTTAAATAAAGAATGACAGAGAAAGAGATCTGATTTATAGTAGTAAGACTTATTTTGAGCAAGCGATGTCAGAGAGAGAGAGAGAGAGAGAGAGAGAGAGAGAGAGAGAGAGAGAGAGAGAGAGAGGAGGGGGGAGGGGAGGAAGAGAGGGAGAGAGGAGGATTCGGATTCGGATTCGGATGGCTGATTCATATAAGCCTAGGCAAAGTCGTCTGGATTATGTTTTAGTGTCTGATACTTTGATAACAAGGATTAAAAGTGCAGACATTCTCTGTGGATATCGCGGTGATAATTCACGTATCACTCTCGAAGTGTCTATCAAGGCAGAGGAAAGATGCGGAACCTTTTGGTAATTTAATTCATCCCTACTGAAAGACCATTAATATTTAGAACTTAATAATGAAACCATTGTTACAGTTAAGGAACAAAACGCTGTACTTCCGTACTTCAGAGAAAAAGTTAAAAAAAAAAAATCCAGACAAGAGATACAGTCGGTTAGACCGGACCAACTGTTTCTAGATGCCTTGCTGATGGATATAAGAGCCAGGACAATAGCCTAATCAAAAACAAGAAGAAGGATATGAAATTAAAGAAAAAAGTTTCTAAGAAGAAATAGAAAAAAAGAAGACAGAGCTAACCATAAAAGGAAAGGAAAAATCAATTGGACAAAATCAGGAAACAGAAAAAGGAAGGGATAATGTTAAGGTGAAAAGTAAGATGAGCTTCACAAGGGGAAAATAAATAAATACGTCTGTTCTCTCGAGAAAAGACATTTTGTTGGTAAGCAGATGTTGAAATTAATACAAGAGAAAGGTCAAAAAAACGGACACAAACTGAACAGATAATGAAAAAACTGAAACATTTTATGTAAACGTTCACAAAGAAAAAGAAATCTGAAACAGTCAATATCTGTAGGTATCCCACATATCTTCCAAGATTAAATGATTGAGATCTAAAGTTATGAAAGGAAGCATAACAAAAACACGAAGCATCACGTGCTTTGTAAAATATGAAGAATGATAAAAGCTCAGGTACGGATGGGATGACGTTAATTCTTAAAAGTTTTTTTCTGGTAACAACTAAGCAGGCGTTTGCAGTCCGATCGATCAAGGAAAGATGTAGTAAAGGTACAATGTCAGTTACTCAAAGAGAAGCGCTAATACTATGTTTGCCTTAAAACATCAAAACTGTACTGTACTGTAATACTATGTTTGCCTTAAAACATCAAAACTGTACTGCCGAAGCTAATAAAAGAGGATCAAACAGAATTTGTTACTGGGAGATATACATTGAGAATAATCTGATAATCATATATGACTTAATGCACTATCTTGAAAAGAAAACTCACCAGGATTTCTCGTTTTGACTGATTTTGAAAAAAAGCATTCGATTCAGTGAGTTGGTATTCATGAAAAATGTATCAACTGCATTTGGATTTGGACAAGACATGTATAAATGGGTGTCCACCTTTTTATATACATATTAAGTCTTGTGAAACAGTGAATGGTAAAATGTCACAAGTTTCAAAATGAACCGGGGCTGTCACCAAGGTGACCCAATATCACCATACTTATTTATCTTGTGTGCCGAAATCTTCGCCTGCAAAATCAGAGAAGATGAAGATATAAAAGGTATTGGCTTAGCAGAAACGGAATTGTTCAATATAAGTCACACTTTGCAGATGACACAACGTTTACACTTGAGGGGGATAAGAACTCGTACGAAAGATTGTTCACAGCGCATGAAGACTTTGAGAAAATCTCAGGACTCGAGCTTAACTTTGAAAAAACAGCTGGTTAGAAGGCAAGAAAAACTGTCCTGAAGTATATCTAGCCCACAAAGGCATGGAATGGAACTAATAAAAAAAAATTCAAATCTTAGTGTGTGGTTTTTCAAGTGACGTATGAAAATTAACTGAAATTAATACCAGAGACAAGCTTGCTGAAATTAAGGTTCCGTTTAAAATATTGTCAAAAAAATATGTACACCTTTGGGCAAAGTAGCAGTACTAAAATCATTAATATTCTCAAAGCTAGTTTCTCTGTGGATCATACTACCATATCCACCAGACAAGGAGATTATAATGCTACAGAACATTGTGCGTCCAGTTTGTATTGGACAAAAAGCTATATAAGATAAGAAGAACATATTCATTTCAGAACGTAGAACAAGTAAGTGCTTATTTCCCAGCTGAGTGACCTGTTTAAATCCGGTAGTCATTAAGGAGGAACCGGTATACCTGATATGAAATCTTACATCCAAGCACTAAATTGCCATCGATAAAACAAAACTGAGTTTAGATAAACCAAAATGGAAGACAATACTGGAAATCTGATGCCCTGAAACAAAACTTCAGAGCTATTTTGGCTCGAAAAAAAAGAAACACGGGAAGTAAATGTAACCACTTCTTATGATACTTTCTAGTTCTGTTGATTTAAAGGAAGGATAAGAACATACAACAGAATCCATTTTTGTTTTACAACAATAAGTTTAAAAAATATACATTTCCAGTTTTTGTTTCAAAACCTGGACTACTAACAATGTATTCTTAGCAAAGATATTTTGAATGAAAATGAGAGTTGCTTTTAAAACATGATAAGTTCTGCAAAAAAAAAATTGAAGATTAACTGTTTAAATATGTTAGCTTCCTGCAAGCAATCATAAAAAGACTGATAAATCTAGAGGATAATAGCTATAACCCATTTACTGAAGCAATGCAAACACTTTGTAGTGTGAAAAAAAGGATCAAGAGTATTAAAATGTAATACTGGAAAAAGTTGTAATATGTCATATCAAATCGTGCACTAAATGGGAACAGAACATTAACACACCAGTAAACTGGGAGTAGTCTGTAGGAAAATAAGTAAAATGCAAGAAATTACATAAAAAATGTTTCAGGCACAAATATCAGCTACAAATTGCACACTTAAAAAACATGGGCATAGATGACATTGACAAAAGCATTCATTGTGACGATGAAAAAGACTCAATTCAACACTATTTGTGGTGTTGTAGATTTTTGCGAAATTTCTCGACAGAATTGGGAAAAACATTAAAAAGAAATATGAAAACTGTGCAGGACTGTCCCTTAACGTTGACGTAGTTTTCTTTGGGTTTGATGACAAAGCAAAAGCAGATATGATACTTGATTTAATACTATCATGGGCAAAAATTTTCATTTATAAATGCAGAATTCATGAAATCAAACCTGAAATCCATTCATTTATCAGAAAACTACAGGATAATTACCGAACAGAAAAATATATTCACAGTTTAAAAATGCGCAAGAGTGAGTTCGAGAGCAAAATGGATCCCATACTTACACACTAATGAACATACAGCCACCATCAACACCTGCACACAATATCTGAAACAGTTTGATGAACAACATAATTATTAAGAAAGATATATCAAAATGTACTGGAGACTATTTGTCTTATATAAAATGATGGTTATGCCATATCAGTCAGCGACACCTTTTCCTTTCATTTTACCTTCCCCTGGGTGTGCGGTGGTTGTTCTACGGGCGGGCATTGTCGCATGTGAACTTACATATTGATGTACATCGTTTTTGTGGTCATTGTGTGCTATAGTGCACATCTGGTTGAACAGGTGGGGGAGGGGGGGGGGGGGGGGGGGGGGGGCGTGGGCGCACTTGGGCATGTGTGTTTGTGCCTGTGTATGTACGTATATGTGTGTGTGTTGTCTTCGGCATTTTGAAAACAAAAAATCAGAACGACGGTGCGTTCTTTAAAAAACGTTACATGCTTAGTTTTGGAGGGTGGTATATGGGTCTACAACTATATGTATTGCTCTTTACTATATTGCCTGTCTCAATATCTATGCATCTATGAGAACAAAAAAAAAGTGATTTCCTTGATGAATATTTATATCATTGCAATGCATGGCCATATGCACATTGTTATGTATTGGTTAAAAAAATTGATTTGAAAAAATATATGTGACATGTAACAAATAAAATATATGTGACATGTAACAAATACAAATAACAATACAAATACAAATAACAATATTTCAATGAATCATTCTTTAACATGAAAATATGATGAGAATTAGTGCTGCCTTTCTGCCTAGAGCTTGCTACAGGGAATGACAGCCACATTCGACTTATTGATCACAAGTTGAATTAGAATCTGTAGTAATCAGCTAGCCTGTGTATACTGGTTTGAAGAAAATCACACAAGGAAATGTGATACAGGTATGTAATTTGAATTTTTGGCATGTTCGTTGTCTTTATTTAGCCTACCGGTTTTTTTTTCGCACAGATAGCTTAGACAAACATCATTACAAAGTTTCTTTGTCTTTATTTGCCATGCTTGTCTAACGACAGCTTTACACAACAAAATCGGAAAGCTCCTTTGTCTTTATTTGGCCGGTTTGTCTCACATAATCATAGTTTAAAAACATCATCTCTAAGCTCGAAAAAAAAGGGAAATAAAAAAAAAAAGGGGCAACAACTGCAGGATGACAAAGCACTTCAAAACACATGGTTCTACCCAATGTTGTCAAACTTTGATATATATGAGCTCGGGAGAAAGTTAAGTTTAAAAAGGCATACACAAGACGATAAACTCTGGTAATTTTCAATTAAAAGAAATAATATTTGGAGCTTTAGGAAAATTTATTCAGCCAATACTTCAATGAATCGTTCTTTAATATGAGAACATGATGAAAACGACAGTTGTTTCTTTGCCTAAGGCTTGCCCCAGGAAATGATAACTACATACGACTTGTTCATCACAAGTTGAATGAGAGTCTGTAGTAGCCAGCCAGCCTGTGTAGAGACCGGTTGGGGTTAAAAAAAAACCCAGAAGAGATGCAAAGGCTGATAACAACTTAATGATGCACACTTTTCACGATTATGTTTCCCAGCTGTCCAGCCTGTTGTCGTCACCTTTTTTTTTTTTTTTTTTTTTTTTTTTTTTTTGTTGAAATCTTGAGTCGACCAATCCCAGGCTCTTCATATACAGTACTGATGGGATGAATGACTGTTGGGTTAAACAGTCTCAAAACGTATGCAGTCCGCCCCTAGGGCGACACCAGGCTGACAGACTTCCTATGTGCACTTGTTCCCTACATGTATGGACATCCATTGCGCTTCCCTGATAAGAGGCTCTGTCAGAGCGACCACTGGTGACTTCTCAACACTAAGAATACCATCTTATGGTTCTCAGAATACATTGTCTCGCTTGCACATTGGGATCTTCGGGTGCACGCTTTCGGACTTAAAACTGGATCCCGTCAAAACCATAATCGGTGTAGCAAAAGAGGGGGGGGGGGGGGGGGGGGGGGGGGGGGGGGGGGGTAAGTAGGAAAGGTATGTAGGAATGTAACAAAGCTGAAAGACTATCCAAGAAATATTTGGATTTGTACTTGAAATTGCTGCAGTGCCAGAAAAAAAAAATCTCAACAATTGAAAAACTAGCATAATTATGACTTTGATGTTATGTGTCTACAAGAAACTAGAAGTTCCGCCCACAGACCATTACAACTGGATGACTTCTTAATCTTTCAAAAGCATGATGGAAGAGGACTAGCTATGACAATAAAAAAAAACTTGAGAAACAAAAACTGTCCAGGACAGACTTGGAAAAATGTGTAGCAGCACACTTGGACTTAATGGATGTGAGGCTAGAAAGACCGATGGTAATCAGAAAAAAAGCCTTGTAGTCATCAATGC
>JADBJO010017118.1:37500-38571 GCA_016801955.1 Conus betulinus | reverse complement strand
GCGCGAGAGAGAAGAGAGAGAGAGAGGAGATGAGAGGAGGAGAGAGACTCTTTTAACTTTTACGGAATTTAAATCTGGCATATTTCTCAGGACCCGTGATTATTCTTTTTGTTGTAATACTCGTCTTACAAATCAACGGTTCCCTTTGTTACCATTGACCTGTCTGAAGATCTGTTTTGCCAAGGATGGCGCTGTGTGTTGGATACCAGCCAACCAAAACGATTGCAATGTTCTCCTGTACCTGGAGCCGGTTAAGTAATACACAACAAAATTCACACTTGCACTTGTACAAACACACCAGTAAGCAAAGCTTACCAAAGTCATGTACAAGTTTGAATAATTACCACCTGCGTTCAACTGAGAGTCAAAACATTGGAGACAGTCGCAAAATAATTCTGGGGATAGACAAAACAAAGAATTCAGTGGAAAGCCAAATGAGCATTTTGGTCACACAAATTCTTTGTCAGACATGGTGGACGAAGAACGATGACGCCATCTTATGGTTTGCTGCAGTTTGATAGCAGTGATGATGGTGGTGATGAAACAATGACTGGACAGCCCACTGCAAGACAAAACCCGTAGAATACTCCATCCAGAATATTTAACATCTCCTTATTCTGGAAGTAATACTCACTGGCAAGAGGTCTGCCACGAAATTCTGCCTGTGCGCATTTCGTAATAACAAGCTACACGATATTTAGCTGTGACTACAAAACGAATGAATCCCGTGATACACAAACCAATAATAATCATAACCCCGAAAAGCTTAACTGAAATGCATCTTTGAGCTCGAAACGGAAACAAGACGCACACACATCGTTCGATAGAGATGACAGTTGATATATACGCAGATGCATATGCGAGGCCAGCAAATCCCACAATGTTATTATTTACCATGTACGCGTGTACCATCCCATACCTGCCATCGGTGAAATAACCGTAGAAGCTATCAGTAAAGGGTATCAAGACGTAGGTGAGGTAAAAGAGATCAACCAGAGCTAAAGAAAAGAGACAAAGGTTGATTCGCTCTCCCAGACCTTGCTTGAAGAAAACAATCATGTTGGTGATGTT
>JADBJO010017118.1:30000-32500 GCA_016801955.1 Conus betulinus | reverse complement strand
CAAAGGATAATGCATTCAGCACACATACTTTTTTTTTTTTTAAATCCAGCCCTCTGGGCAAGAACAAAATATATGCGTAATCTGAAAAATATAAAACAATGTACATGAAAATCCTCATGGAAGTGACAGCATTTTATGAGAACCTATACACAGAGAGAGAAGTGGAAGATTATGAGATCACAGACTTCACTAAGGAAATGCCAAAATTAATAGACGAAGAACGAAAATCGCTCGAGGGAGAAATAACACTTGAGGAAGCAGGATGTGCTCGTAAAAAACATGCAGAACAGAAAAGTGATACAAAGAAACTCCCCAGGCACGCTGATATCCATAGATTTTGAGAAGGCGTTCGATTCCTTAAATTGGCAATCTATGTTAAAGGTATCAAAATCATTTGGATTTGGTGAAGATATATGTCGCTGGATCATGACTTTTCATAAGGAAATGAAATCCCCTGTAATAGTAAACAGTCAGAGCTCAACATGGTTTGAAATACAAAGAAGTTTGTCGACAAAATGACCCGTATCTCCTACTTATTTCTATTGTCCGCAGAAATATTACCTATTATGATCAGGGAAAATAAAGAAAAACATTAAAGGAATACACATTAACCAAATAGAACACAACCTGTCTCAGTTTGTAGATGATACACAGTTGACAAATGAAGGGGACAGAATATCATTTGAACATTCAATAGATACCTTGAACAAATTCACAAAAGTATCCGGGGTGTATCTGAATATCGAAAAAAAAAAACAGAGGCAGTTTGGCTGGGAGGCAAAGTATTTTCAAAGACTAAATACATGCCCCACCTGAAAATAGACTGGAATCCAAAACAGTTTAAGATCCTTGGAATATCGTTTACCCAAGAATATCAAACTGCATAGAACTGGACTACAATGACAGGTTTCTTGAAATAAAATCATTAATCAACGCCTGGTGTAAGAGAACTATTGCCACTGTTGGCAGAGTAGCTGTTTTAAAATCACCGATTTTCTCAAAATGATATATCTTTGGATCTTGCTACCTAATCCACCAAAACAGCTTTATGGATAAGTTTTAAAAGCAATGTTTTCAATTTGTATGGAATAACAAACAAGATACGATAGCCCGAAAAAACAACAGTTAAAAATGTGTACAAAAGGCGGGATTAGGAATGGCTTCACTTAAACACATGACAATGGCACCGAAACTAACATGGATCAGAAAACTTAAATTTATTCATCATAAATGGAAGTCTGTGATAGAAAAAAAAAAACGTATTCTTTGGCAAAGAATCTTGAGAAATATGGCTATGCTTTAACAGTTAACCAAAAAAAGAGATTTATGCCTTTGGGAATGATACTTTCCAAGCATATGAAATTGTTGGTTATAAAGTAAATATTGAGGATCCTTGCGAATTCTTGGCTGAAAAAAAAAATACAGTAAAAACATTAAAATAGACTGGAAAACTGTATGTTTCAAGGAATAGATAGACAAAGGTGTATGTCGTATTTAGATTTGATAGACCAAGCAGTCATTCATAGATTTAGCATGCTGTTCAAACAAACGTTATGCCATATCTAGGCTGTATACGATCTGTCAGAAAATATATTCGAACGAAGAATATCTGATTCTCTAGCAAAATACCTGAGAACACTAAAAAAAAAAAAAAAAAGCTCTCAGTATCATTTGGAGCGTAAAGGAAGGAGGTCGACTGTATTATGATATCTTTAATGAAGATAAATCACAACCAAGGTGTTGTGCGACATGAAACAATGAAACAGGTAAAGAATTTGAACTGAAAAAAAAATTTCTTTGCACACACAACATTAACGAAATTAAACTGAAATTGTTTCAAATGAGATTAACTCACAGGATCCTAGCTACAAATATTGTTCTTAAAAAATGAATATCGTTGAAAATAACAAATGTACTTTTTGTGAAAAATCTGAAAAGGAAACAATAGACCGTTTTATTTTTTACATACGACGTGACAACACATTTAGGAGTGATCTTCATAATTTCTTAAAAGAAAATTGCTCTTGTGTACCTGAAAATATATCATCAAAGGAACTTGTCCTGTTTGGCACTGACTCGGTTGAAAACTGACATTATATTCGATTATATTATTATCTATGCAAAGTTCTCTGTATATGAATCCAGAGCTGAAAAGGTGTTTCCTCTTTTCAGGAAATATTTAAAAATCAAATATCAAGTAGAAAAATGTATTGCAACAATGAATATGAACTATGTTGATTTTTATAACAAATGGCATAATTATAAGCTTTTGACTGAGAACTGAGATTTGTGTGTGCGCGTGCTTGCGTGAGCATGTTTATGTATGTGTGTAGTCTTGAGCAAACATAGTTTCAAACACGAGCGTAGCAGCTAAAACTCAACCGTCGTTTTTTTTGGATAAGTAATTTATTTGTACTGTTGATGTCGATTCCTATGCTGCTGTATAGAAATCATTTTAGGAATCTAGGGTTCTCCGCCCCCCCCCCCCCCCCCCCCCCCA